>JXSR01S023769.1:69019-79676 GCA_000969725.1 Ophiothrix spiculata | reverse complement strand
TTTATGATTTTATTTCTTTTTTGCAACATTTTCAGGGTGTTGATGTAGGCTCTGGAGGAATTCCAGTACGTGGCATGAAAGGTGAACCAGGACTTGCAGGTGAACATGGTATTGATGGCGACAAGGGAGAAAAGGTAGAATACATATCCCCATAACAAAAAAAAAAATCTCACAGAATATCATTAAAGAAAAGTCCAAGGATTGTTCACATGACCTTTAAGGTTATGAAAGACATTGTGGTCTAGCAATAATAATCAGCACTTTTTTAGCCAATGTTGTGTCCTTTACTACGGAACACATCAAAACTCAAGAAACAGTTTATTGACCAAAAACGGTGAATCTTAATGTTTCCTTTAGCAAGATACTAAGACTAACATGTTCCTATTGACCCAAGTGTCATTCTTCAAGAAGGATGAAAGGGTAACAGGCTTGTTGTTGCTGTATAGGGGTTGTTGTGATCCCCTCAAAGCAGCATTAGGAGAGGGGAATTTAAAAAAGCAATAAAAATAGAACAAAACGGAGAGAGGATTTAACCCAAAACCCTTGCCATTTTTGTTTTTTCACCATCGAGGTAGCAAATAACAAGTTTTGTGCTGTATTTGTATATTGTATTTGAGGTTCCACATTTTTTGTGCAGAGGAGAACATAAAGAAATGTAACTTGGCTAAAACCCAGAAACGCAAAGTGTTAGGGTAATGATTAACCATGTTCTGCATTGGCATTTAGGAATTATTTCATATATTGTTAATTTATCTTGGACAGCTTGGCTATGCATAAATTATATTTTTTCCATATAAATATTTTGTTTAATTTGCTAATTGTTTTGTGTGTACTGTTAGGGTGAGAGAGGATTAGATGGTATCCCAGGTTTCCGTGGCAACACTGGCTCACCAGGAGCCAAAGGTGACGAAGGAGAATCAGGAACACCAGGAACGCATGTAAGTTTTAACATTTTTAAAAATCAAGCGTTGAATACTTTTTATGTTCTCTAAACTATCTCATGTAGCATAATGTTATCTCGTGACATGGCTATGTGATCTTGCAATATTTTTTGTGTAATATTCACATCCCTAGTTGATATCTTCTGAAGAAACTAATTGTTTCAACCTTGGTGTAATTTTAATACTTGAAAGTTAAAACATAGGAATATCAAAATTAAAATTAACTTTTAATTGTATTAATCGCAGGGAGAACCAGGCTTGCGTGGATCTAAGGGAGATATTGGCCCCAGGGGTTTGGAAGGTTTAGATGGACCTCAGGGACCAAAGGTAGGTGGATAGAAGAATGATACTTCTAGATCTTTGTTAACCCTTAGCAACATCTCCCTTATAAATGTAATCTTATATAATCTACAGTCTCTCTTATAATTTAAATCCCAGACTGTCTTTATTCAATTACTTTCACTGTGTGTTTACATAATCTACAATCTTTCTTGTTTTCACTGGAATGCAACATTGAAATGAAGAAAAAGAATGTGTCAAACATTTGTTAGTAACCTATAAACGGGTTCTGAAAAAGCTGTCCAGGCCAAATCCACTCTTACCAACCTTTTGACCACTTCGGAAATACGGAAGTATGAGAAAAGCTTTGAGGTATTCATTTGACCCCTCATCATATAATTTTACTGGGCCAATGGCCAATCAAGAAATAAAAATGAGAACCCCGGTTGTATGAAAACAAGCTTTAATATTTTAACACACTTGCACACTAACATGGTTAAATGAGGACCGCACAGAGATTTAACATATCCCAGAACTGATTTTGAGAATGTGTCTACCAGTAAACTACATATTATATTTATTTAAGCTTATGAAGTAGAAGTTACAACATTCTCTCCCCTAGTGTCCTATACTTTGAGCAAGAAATAAAACCCGTAACTTTTTTCTTTTCACAGGGCCAGAAAGGTGACTCGTACAGCCCACAACCTGGTGAATTGGTTGAGATCAAAGGAGAGCCTGGTCCACCAGGACCATCGGGACTAAGAGGACCCAAAGGACACTTTGGCATTCCAGGAAGACCTGTAAGTTGCATTTATCATATATCTTATTATATTTTGATATGACTCAAGTTTTTTGAGATCACATACCAAGCTTGGTTTCAGGAGGAAAATTAAACATCCAAGTGTGCTTTTAGGGATGAAAATGTCCAAGAATGTTTATAATCCATGGTTATACCATTAGGTGGAAAAATATCCAAAATGTTACCTTTGGAAAACTATCCCCGAGTTATTTTTAAATCTTATGTTATATGATAATTTCTTAAAATTCACCTTCAGTTTTCCTTAAAATGAGAATAACTGCATGAAATATTTTGTTGAATCAGATGTATCAGGTCTATGATTGATACAATGCAATAATATTGTTTTCTAACAAAATGCCCATTTTCCAGATTTAATAGTTGTCTATTTTTTTTCTTCATTTTTTAAATTATTTTGTCATCATTTCAGGGCAGCACAGGACCATCAGGTGAAAGAGGTCCAGCGGGTCCACCAGGAAGAGATGGAGTTGATGTAAGTATTCAATATCAGCTTTCTTGAATTTGACTCAACAGCTCTATTGACCTAATGGTTGCCACTTATTAGCTCCTGCGTTATGATTTTTAAATTTGTAATCTTAAATGTCACAATTTCAATATGATTTGAAGTCAATGCCGATTCGCAATGTCAAAACAACCATCGATGCCAATCAAACCTTAATTTGCCCACTGGAATATATCAGAAGCCATCTCTTACACATGCAGCCAAATCTTGCACCTGGAATACTTACTGAAAAGGTTCTAGTAAATTTGAGCTTTCATAGAAAAAATATTTAAGCAATTTGACTGTTATGTTGAGTTTAAAATAATGATTGTTTCCTGTTTCTATTTCAGGGAGTTGGTTATCCAGGACACAAAGGAGAAAGAGGAGAAATGGGACCACCAGGACCTGCTGGTGCTACCGTCATTGACCCTTCAGGAGAGGTGAGTAATTACCATAGTGGAGAAATGGGACCACCAGGACCTGCTGGTGCTACCGTTATTGATCCTTCAGGAGAGGTGAGTAATTACCATAGAGGAGAAATGGGACCACCAGGACCTGCTGGTGCTACCGTCATTGATCCTTCAGGAGAGGTGAGTAATTACCATAGGGAGAAATGGGACCACCAGGACCTTCTGGTGCTACCGTCATTGATCCTTCAGGAGAGGTGAGTAATTACCATAAAGGTGAAATGGGACCACCAGGACCTGCTGGTGCTACCATCATTGATCCTTCAGGAGAGGTGAGTAATTACCATAGAGGACCATAGAGGAGAAATGGGACCACCAGGACCTTCTGGTGCTACCGTCATTGATCCTTCAGGAGAGGTGAGTAATTACCATAAAGGAGAAATGGGACCACCAGGACCTTCTGGTGCTGCCGTCATCGACCCTTCAGGAGAGGTGTGTATCAGTAGATTTAGAAACTGAGATACAGTAAATTACTGTTACAAGGTCAAACAAATGACATTTTAATTTAAAAGATAGATAAACAGATACATTTCATATGTGATTCATTTTTGCCAATGTGAATATTTCTGTTAATTGCAGGGAATCCCTAGCATTGTTGGACCACAAGGACCACCAGGAAAGAAAGGTGACATAGGAGAGGATGGGCTACCTGGACCTATGGGTAAGGTCGAAGTTCAGCATGAAATAATTATTTTGTTTAGAATATCTGAAAAGAATACCATTGTTTTAATACAATTTCTGTTTGAGATTGAAATGGTTCCAGTCGGAAAAGATAACAATGGTTTTTATTTTTTTTACTTCTGCCAAGTTTAGCATTTTCTTTAAAGCCTTCCTTGAGGCACACTTACTCCCAAAGCCAATTTTGTTTAATGCATGTATGATACCACATATTGGTGGAGGGGGAGACAGAAATTTAAAATATTAAACCTGGTGGCTGCTGTGCTGGTTGCATGGCCAACATGACGTCAAAAATTCAAGTGTGCAAACTCAACATTGTTGTACCTGGAAAATTTTGCGGCAAGCATGACAAGCCAATATATAGATGACTTTGTCGTGATGATCGCAGTAACAACGTGCCGTTATGCAAATGTGACGTGCCAGATCACAACAGCTCAAAATTGCAAATTTGTGGTTGTCTGCCGCAGCAGCTAACTACAACTCTGAAAATACCTTAAGACGCTAGGACAATTGTTGTTTGATGAGTGCTTACTGATCGTGTAGTATGCATAGTATTGGTTTAGAAGATAATAGATTTACGAAGTGGTTGTTCCCTTGCATTCACCACAGCGACCCAATCAAACTTTATCATGTTTTCCATTCTTCACTGTATGCCTTTGTGAATTATTCAACTAATATAAGACTTTACTTTTGATCAGGTCTCCCAGGAGTTGATGGTTTACGAGGCAGACCTGGTCCAGATGGTAGTCCCGGTGAACCAGGCAGACCCGGAGCACAGGTAAGGCAAATTGGGACGTAATGGTGTGCATATGATTCATTGGTTTATGTTAATCCTAAGAGACTACTTACTCAAATCTCAAAATGCAGACTTTGTATAATATGTGACGTATCTGTGCACAATGTATCACACAAGTAGTGTATTCAGAGTATTCTTTCCATGTTACATCCCATACAAAATGATAACACAAATAGTATTTTGGAGGATTTCTTTAAATAAGATGTACCCCCTTCAATTTCAATGAATAAGAAGCCATTTTGTCAGGAAAGGATTCGTCACTCCTCTTGCACAAACAAGTGTGCATGCTACGCCTTCTTGGAACAATTTGGTTGAAGAATTCCATCTCATACAAGAGCTCAACACTGCTTCACCACTGTGCCCACTATGGTAAATCGGCTTGTGAGTTCAAGAAAGTTGTATTTGCAATAGCTGCCATAAGTTGCATTCATTAAGCACTTTGTCACAGGAAATTGGAAAATCCGTCAAAATGTCACTGTCATTTGTCAGTGGCACTTGACATGGTTCTTCAGGTAACAGTGTCACTTAAAGAACCATTTCAAGAGCCACTGACCCAATGCTGGACATCCCACAGTGTGCAATTCAAATTTATGTAAAATGGCAGCTATTGCAGATACAACTTTTTTGCACGCACATGACAAAATATAAATTATTTCTTTCATATAGTACTGAAAAATATAGGAACAAAACCTAAAATGTCAACATTTTGAACTTGAAAATGTATTGTTCTTTATACTATTGATATTTGTGAATTTTTATTATGTTTGGTTTGAATATGTTACAACTATCAAATTGTCTGTTTTCTTACTAGGGTCCTCCTGGTTATGATGGTGTGCAAGGTCCCTCTGGTAATACCGGAAATAAGGGAGAGAAGGTAAGATTGATTTAAACACATATTATTTCAAATTGGAATTTCTTAAATAAGTTTTTGCTAATTGATTAATTGAGATAAACAGATTGTAAAGAGAATAAGATAAAATGCAACCAATTGATTTTGAAATGTTGTAAAATTTAAATGTTTGGCACATTTTGTTTTGTTTTGCTATGTATATATTTATTTGTGGGCAGCAGAGGAATGATGTGACAAAGTATTGTCACCACTGATTTATGATGAATATAATTTACATCAACAAAATCAAATCTGTTTATGTTGTGGTAAAGACCATGTTTTAATTTTTTTGTGTTAAAACATGTTAAGAAGCAAAATATGACATGCCATACATTACAAGGTTTACAGTATTACAGATATCATATTATTTGATGCTATTCAGAATGACAAGCAGGTACAACAAGATTTATCTTATAGCATATTTGAAATCATTTAACAGGGTGAACCTGGCGGTGGTGGAGACTTTGGTGACATCTACATCGGTCCACCTGGCACAGAAGGACCAAGGGTAAGTCACTAGTATGCTTGATTTAAGATTTAGAGCGAGGCCTGTTGGTTTCATGTACAATCTCAACCTGGTGATGAAAACATTTTGCAATAAACTGATTAATCAAGTACTTGTTGTTTTGGGAATCAATAAAAATAAATCAGAATTTTTCAGAAAATATGACATCCGTTTCTTACATCTAGTTCTAGAGGTTGCACCAGTTGTGACTTGTATAGGCCTTCAATTTTGAAGGAAGCCACTGTAGTGAAAATAAAGGCGTAGAGTTAGGCAACCCACTGTAAAAAGTGTTGCAGCTGCTTGGAATGGCAAGACCAGGGAGGCATGGGCACTAAATCATTATATTTTTATTGTTGTGAATATTTCAAATGTTTTTATGATAAATTTAACTGATTTAAATTCTTGCATTTACTTACAGGGTCCTAAAGGTGATTCTATTCAGGGTGAGCGTGGTTTACCTGGCCCTCAGGGCCCACCAGGCATTGGACAACGCGGCCCACCAGGCCCTCCAGGACGACCTGGATCCCCTTCAAATTTCATTCCATCTAATGGTGGCATATCAAGACCAGGACCTCCAGGCCCACCTGGGCCCCCAGGCCCACCTGGACAGAAAACTAGCACAGGATCAGGAAATGGGGTAAGTGAAATCTGAGATGCAAGTGTGGGGAAAATAGGTATCTCATTAAAATTGTGACATCTTTGCTGAATTATGTCAGAAAGTATGATTGAGCAGTAATTTAGTCTTATTAATCCATACGATATCCAAATGTTTCTGTCTTAGCCTTACTGGTTTGTGGCAGTTCTTGAAAAGTAACTATTATCTATTCGCATCGTTCGTGTGTCCCCTTATAGTTTTGGACATAGCCATGCAATTATATAGCAGAGGGATGGAGCTTTATGATAATATCCGGATAGAACTAGTTACAATAATGATGGCCACCAAAAAACTATTGTGCGTATGTCACCTTTGTGTCAAGATGAAAGATAAATAATAACACTTTTTTAATCAGTGCCAGTGTTGCTCAATCTCAAAAATTTGTCATACCTCTTTTTATAGGGTGTTACATACTACACAAATACAGAAATGTTAGAAAAAGCTTACGTCTTGGAATTGGGAACATTTGCATTTGTACTAGATGATGAGGAATTATATATACGGGTAAAAGACGGCATGCGTCAGGTGCCATTGGTAAGTTGACAATTTGTGTGAAATATTAGGGAGCACTCCAAAACTCAACCGGCGGTTGACGTCAGCCACCGGTTGGGTTTTGAAGCAGCCCCCTAACTAACGTAGTTTGTAGTGATGGCATCAAGTTCCTATCAATAAGAATTCAACTCAGCCCAAAATTATTTGAAACAGAAAATAGCTGCTTTCCTTGGATATAAGTGTCTTCAAATTGGAATTGAATTAAATAAAATCAGTGTGGCAATACCGTGGACAATATAAACAGGGGATTAATCCATGCTTTTTTGTTTACATTGTTCAAAGAATATAGGGAAAAAGTATACTTAAGGTCCCATCAAAAACTTGACCCTAACCATGACCTGACCCTAACTGACTAACCATGACATGACCCTAACTCACTAACTATGGTCCGACGCTAGCCCCAAACATACCCTAAACAAAAAGTATTCGATGGGACCTAAAGTATAATCGGTCCAAATAATGTTATCAACTGATACATTACTTAGTTGAATTTACATTGTGCTTGAAGTGATTTATTTAAAGCATGTTTTTTCATGGTTTTATGGTTAGAAACTTGTCTTTATGATTCTAACATGTGATAGACAAACAGCTTAAAAAATCGTTAAGATGGAAATGATTTTGAAATTGGAAAAGAAAGGTCATTAAGGTAGAATAGGATTTTATAATTTTCTTTCCCTATTCTATTGCAATATGTGTTATATTCTTTTATGGTTTCAAATCGCTTATATCCTAGTCTATCCTTATCTTAAATGCTATTCTATCACACTTGAACTGACATTATTTTAACACATTATATACAACATTATACTCCTTTTCATTTGGGACTTTCTACAATAACCCCTGTAATCATTTGTCACATTATGGGATTTTTCCTTGACTGAAGGTGAGGAAAAAAATCTAACTTCAGATTACAGTTGTGGTGGTTGTAATGCCAAGATCTGTGTTCCAGCCAAGAGCATATGGCATGCACTTATAAGGCATTCTTTAATCACCTCCTACACTTAGGGGTTGGGTGAGTGGGGTTTTAAGTTCTGCTTTTCACACTACCCAGTGGTATTACAAGCTGAGATAGTGTCCCTAAATATTGGAAGATTGAAAAATTGGGATATAGCCAAATCCATTCAAAATGTACCAAATATATAATTATACTATATAATCTTTATAGGAGAAATCTATTTACTTGTTTTTGTTGTAAAGGAGAGTCAAGCCATTTGAAGTTTACCTTCAATCAGTTAAAAATAATAAAACAAGAGTCTTAAAATATCCTCTGAAAATGCTGTAATCCAGCAGCTTCTTGGGAACTGTCACCTGAACCTTTCCCCCACAGGGTTATCCCTTGACCCCATCAGGGCCCTTAAGCAAACCTGTAGCCCTAGATCCCATGCCACCGGATTCAAATTTGCATTGGCCAACTTCAAAATCCTTAGCAGGAGCATTGGGTGAAATGATATCAGAAATGTTTATCTTCATCTTATCCTGCTGTGAAAATTTAATGACAAAAACATGTTATTTTGGTTGTAAATTTGACTAAAATAAAAACAAGCAAAACATACAGGTTTTTTAACCCAAAGGAACCTGTGACAGATCTGTTTGTTTTTGTTGTAATTTGACAAGATGGAAGTTGTAGACTGGAAAATTTGGGGTTCAACAACCGCAGCAGAAACTCTGAAACTATTATACCATTTTGGTTAATGTTCAACTACATATTAGGGTCAAAACATAGTCGGCCGTTAAACAAAATTCTCGCTACCAAACATTTGGGCTTGACGTCACCAAATATTTGCGATCAAATTTAAAGTATAAATTGGTAACAAACATTTGAGGCAATCTATGTGGCAATTCAACACATGTGCAATTAAGCGCGAAATTTTACTTGGTCTCGACTCGGGTGTTGGGGTTATTTCATTTGAAGTCGATCGTCAATTTGACGTCACAACCAATTGTTTGGTAGTGAAAATTTTGTTTGAAGGCTGACTATGTTTTGGCCCACACAGTCCTTGGTGAACAATCCTTGATTTGAATCATTGCATGATTGTGTGTATTAACTTTGCTAACATAGTGTAATCATTCATTCCATACAGGGTGCCATGTTCAACCTAAAATATCCCTCCTATGTCGATGCCACAACGAAACCAGCACCAATACCATACATCACTGTAAGCACTTTATTTTCTTGCAATTTTGCTTTCTCAGTTTCATTTTTTGACTAGCCATTTTTAAAAGGAGTTGTTGTCGGGATGCATGTTTTTTGGAAATTTTGCTCAAAATTTATTGCTTTCAGGAAATTTTGCATGATTTTCTGCAACAAATTACTTGGAAGACACCCGTTTAAGACATTTTCAAGTATACTAAGATGACTTGAATCCCTCTAGTAGTATTTTCTTGGTAATAATTTGCTATAAATGTAGTTCAAGCTAGAGCAGTGGGTCAGGTCTCGGATTATCAAACATAAGCTGCATTGATCGCTCCACGTCCGTGTCCAACCAGAGCTGAGTGTGTGCAAATGGTATATTTTATGAGGATGTAAATTGCTCAAGCTAGGGTTGGGCCGAAGTTATGTAGGCTGCATGAGGCTCTTTGGCCCCACAGAGTCCGTGTAGTGACTTTACCATATGATCAGAACAAAATTGCATGTGCTCTGTAGAGTGTGCTGAGGCTGTGTGGAATTACAAGTCAGCGGAGGCATAGTGCACTATAAATCGCCTATTTATTTTTTTACTTAAAATAAATGTTGTATGCACCAGTGCTCTTATATGTTTTTCAACAGCTCACTACAATTGAAAAAAATCTCATTATTCATCATTATTATTAATATACATAGTACCTTTTGAAATAGACAATTTATTTCTAGTTTCTAATTCTGATTTCTATTGCTTCTTAAATATGTAGTAGGTGCATGGGTTTTTTTTAAGTTGGCAACCCATGAATGTTACTTAGTGGTGAAGGGTAGATAACAATGCATATCATCAAGATTGGGGTATTATTTATAACACTGACAGTCTCAGTCACTCTTTATTTTATGTGCATGTTTGTGGCTGATATATTCCATGTAATACACACTTGTTAAGAATCACAGGTTCTGGATTTGAGGTTTTGCATGTATCATTATCGATAGAAGGCAAGCACTAGTTTGAAAATAAAAGTTTGTATTTAAACTATTTTTAATTTGCATTTGCTAGTTCACATTATTAGTTCCGAAGAGTTAAGTAGACTAACACCATTTGAAAATCCATGAGTATATATATTTTTTCAGTTGTCTTGCTTGTAGATGGATACAGTGAAAAGAATAAGCTGATAAAGAGCCCATTTTTAAGACATCCAATTATGTATTTAAATGATTTGGGCCATACTGTTATGTTTTGGTTACATCTCCTATAACACCTCCTACACTTAGGGGTTGGGTGAGTGCGGTTTTCAGTTCTTCCTTGCACACTACCCAGTGGTATTACAATCTGAGACAGAGTGTCCCTAAATATTGAAAGATATAGCCAAATCCATTCAAGCCATGTTCAACCTAAAATATCCCTCCTATGTCGATGCCACAACGAAACCAGCACCAATACCATACATCACTGTAAGCACTTTATTTTCTTGCCA
>JXSR01S023769.1:38890-54571 GCA_000969725.1 Ophiothrix spiculata | reverse complement strand
TGACATGTTTAGGCAAGGTCAATGGTCCTTCTGACCAAGTTTGGTTAAGATCCGACAAGTCATTACTGAGTTACAAGTCAAAACGTGATTGACAGAAAGAAGAAGAAGAAGAATTTGTCAAAAGTAGAACAAGACGGCCTGTTAGCCGCCTTGTAATAAGGTTTAAGACCATCATCCATAGTGATGTTTTCATAGCACTTATGAAGAGTCCAGTGAAAGTATGATGCAAGGTTTGAATTGAACCATTGCATAATTTGAGTTGCATGTCCATTCATCTCATTTTAAGACCATGCTGCAGCCTTAAATACCAAATTGCCCTTCTTTCACCTTGTGATATGTTGGTAAGATTGGTTTAATCACTTGGTTCTACTTTAGATTATCTATTCCTAATGCCCTAGATGTTGCTAAGGCCAAGCTGCAACTGCAGATCCAATTTGTCCTTCTTTTCACCTTTGTGGATAAGATAGGTGTCATGTTTGGTTCTACTTAATATTATATGCCCTATATCGTGCTAAAGTCAGCATCACAATTCTTCAGATGATGTTAATTAACATCCAGAGTGCAGGGCCAAATGGTTTTGAACACATACTAGTACCCTGCAATTTGTGGTCACGTGACTGATTTTGTCCGAGGAATTTTGGCTGAGATGTTAAGGCCTTGTGTCAATTTCGATACCGAGTTGTCCTTTTCACCTTGTGATTCATTGGTAAGGTTGGTTTCATCGCTTGCGTCTACTTGATACTATTCCTAGTGCCCAAGATGTTGCTAAGGCCAGGCTGCAACCTTGGATACTGAGTTGTCCGTCTTTTCACCTTGTGATTTGTTGGCAAGATTTGTTTCATTGCTTGGTTCCACCTTGGATGACACTATTCCTAATGCCCTAGATGTTGCTAGAGCTGGAATTAAAAATTACAGAAATAAAGTATTTTGATTTAAACAGTTCATGCAAAGTTGTTGCAAAATGCCTGGGTACAAGTATCAAGGATGCTATGTACCAGATACATGTTGTGAAAAATACTTCAGGAGGCAGTATCTGCTCCCGTAGTTAACATATGGACATAAATCGGACAAGAACACAGCCCTTGCATGGAAGGTTATTAGGTCTAAACATTCTCTAGAAGATATGCATGTAATATAGAATAATGTTGGATGAAACGGTATCTATAGAAGGTTTTTGTTCACTTGAATGATAATTTGACCTGACATTTTGTGTAAGTGCGTTATGTCTTCCTTATGACTAGGTACTCACATAGAAGGCCATTTAACTAGTTCAAAGTATCCTCCAGGAAACCTCATGAATACAGTGGAAACAATTTCAGTCAACATCAGGAAACCTCTTCAAATTGTCCCTATTGGCTCTCTTTAAACATGTTTTTAATTGTTAAAAAGAAAATTGGAATCCTTTTGGGTTATAAAATCAATAGAGATATCATGGAGTCTTAGAGAAGGAATTCACAAGTTTCAAAAATAAATATAAAGAATGACATAAATTTCCCAAGGGCTTTTGTTTAAAGGGAGCTTAAAGGGTCCCTTTGATTTCAAAAGGATAATTTGGAGAGGATACTCCAGTTTCCTCATATCTAATTTCACTTCATGCCTGAAGTCTGGAAAATGATTAGATCTTCCCAGATAGTATTATTAGATAAAGTTCTACAATTTATATGAAATGACAGATACCTGACTGAATTCTTTGAGTAGCACCCTTTAATCTTGATTGCAATTCATCAAGTGCACTAGACACATAGCTGGAGGCTGGTGAATTCTCTGAACCACTAACAGATGAGTTGGGTGTTAGTGGGGGTGAATTCTGGGTATTAGTTGGTGAAGTATTTTGTCCACTAACAGATGAGTTGGTTATGTGTGTTGGTGAATTCTTGGTATCAGAGACTGGTGAAGTTGCCCGTCCATTAACAGATGAGGTGGATGTTGGTGACTTGGTTTTAGAGGATGCTAAAGTCTTTTGCTCATTTACAGATGAGTTAGGTGTGCGTGATGGTGACTTCTGAATGGTAGATGATGTAATGTATGCATTCAATGAAATGAGATTAATACAAAATAATTATTAATGATAACAAAACGATGGTACAGAATGAACATGCTCTGCATACAGCAAACATAACTCCATACCCCATGGGCACCTACCGCTACAACACTGACACCACACACCTCTACACTATATACATCATAAATTCAGTAATACACAAACTTGAACCCAATAGGATACTCGTAGTTTTTTGCAAATTGATTTAAATGCTTGGTGTCTATTTTAATATAGGCAACCTTCCGATTTCGAGATGAAACAAGTCAAATGATATCATACATCTATGTCCAAATATTTACCTCTGCGTTTGAATCCCAAACACTTTTTGGTTTAGGTGCCTCAAGTCCCATTATTCCTAATGGTGGTTTTCTTCTAAGACTTCTATTTGGTGTAGATGTTGAGGGTCTACTTAGCTGTGACCTTTGACTTTGTAAATCTAGACTTTGTGATATGATTGTGTCTGGTGAACTTTGTGAAGCCTCAAACCCTTTGCGCTCCATAGAATACAATCTGTGTTGATGGTGCCCAATCTTTGCATGGTCACTGCTTAATGGTCTATCAGACAACATATTAGGTGCAATTGAGGAGGGAAAGTGTGTCATTGTTAAAGCAAAGGCGTCATCCAATATGCTGTTGAGTTTATGTCTTTCTGCTACCCAGCGCTGCTTTATATCACGTTCACGTTGCTGGATTTCTTGTTCTTCTTGTAATTCATCTGTAGGGGATTTTGCCATTTGAAGGGATGGTAGCTGTAATTGATCACAGAAGAAGTGTTGAAAAGGTATATTAAGGGATTATTGGCACACATGCAGGGCACAGATTTCTTTTTTAAATTCCATTGGTATATTATAGAACTAACCTAACAATCTAAATTTATGTGAAATGTTTTAAAATGGTCATCTGCTAAATTGCTTAGAGTTCTTATATGAAACAACTTCATTTTTGGCCGAGGGGGTGAGGGGTGTTCAAGGAGCCCTCGCATATGAAAGTGACGTACGAGTGCCACTGAGCACCTTGGAAGTAGGGGCCTTTCGGTGACAAAAAAGGGGGTGGTCAAAATTGTGCACAATTTTTTGACGATTTTGTATGATAAAGGTTGTTATTGTGACAAAGAAGTTTTAAAAATAGGGGGTCATTGAGAGATAGTTGGTAAAAATAAGGGTCTTTCGGTGAGAGCGAACGAAAAAACCAGGGTCTTTTTAGTGGCACATGGCGCGTACCTCAAAGGTGAGTACCCCCCCCCCCCCCCCACCGGATATTGACTTAGCTTGTTAACTCTATAGGCCTATCATATTACACTTACCAACTCGGAGGATAGATACAGGGGTTACAAACTAGGGATTCTCAGCATTGAAAATTGGCAAGGTGCTAGTTATAGTTGCATTTCCCACACATGAACTTTATTGTAGGGGCAAAAGGGAAGCGTAGAGGAATTGTGGCTAAAGTAATTATGAAAGTAGTTTTTCCATTCAATGATTTCGCAACTGGGCTTAAAAAACGTCCTAGGTACAAACAGCCAGGCTGCTATTGCTTGCAATAGACACAAGTACATCTTTGTACACCCTGAGCAGGTACAGATGAGGTGATCAATCTACAACTTGCTGCACCCCAGCTACATGCATTGTCATTATTAATACAACCTCCTTGACTCTTATCTTTTTGCTCTTGACTGGTTTCATCCTTGGTGCAATAGACACAAGTACATCTTTGTGCACCCTGAGCAGGTACATTTATTTAAGCTTTCATTATACAGGGTAGCTTCTTCAGTGGCAAAATGTACAGAAGGGGTGCACCCCAGCTACATGCACTGTCATTATTAATACAACCTCCTTGACTCTTATCTTTTTGCTCTTGACTGGTTTCATCCTTGGTGCAATAGACACAAGTACATCTTTGTGCACCCTGAGCAGGTACATTTATTTAAGCTTTCATTATACAGGGTAGCTTCTTCAGTGGCAAAATGTACAGAAGGGGTGCACCCCAGCTACATGCATTGTCATTATTACAACCTCCTTGACTCTTACCTTATCGCTCTTGACTGGTTTCATCCTTGGTGCGTCTACAATTGGTTTTGTGCCCCTCAGCATCGCCATTTCTTGCTTTACATCTCGGGCAGTTCCTCTCATCCTTATTCCATTAGCATCAAAACTGGTCCTTGCTGGTTTGATTTTGTCCTCTTCTACTCTTTTTAACATCTAAGTGTTGAAATATTGGTGTCAAATAGATAAGTATCTTATCCTTGAAAATTACTTGGTGGTGTAGCCAGAGTGAGACCTGAAGATTTTGCCGACCAGCTGTCGCTTACATTTATAAAATCATAAACTGAATTACCAAAAAGTAAGCAACTGGATATTTTTGCTTTATCAATAGTGGTTAGATCTTCACAGTGTTATAAAAATCGTGCACAACACTAAAAAAAAAGTCGCTTTACTATTATTTTACTTAGGCAGTGTTGCTTTTGATGATCTTACCTTTTTAGGAGTTACTTTATTGCTTCGTCTTGCACGTCTGCGGATAAAAAAATACTAATAGTCTGAAGAAATACGTTAATTTGTTTCCCAATTATTGGTAAAACTGATGTCAAAAATGTTGCTAATAGGCAGTGGGGTGGCGGCGGAAGGTTAAAATTTTAGAGGGGACAGCTAATTTAAAAAAAAATCATGTTAAGTTGATTTTTCACATTTTATCAAAACAAAGGGAAAATTTCCTTTCCTTTTCTTTCTTTCTTCTTCTTTTTTTGAGGGGGTCTACCCCCCCCCCCCTCGTGAAATTTATGGGGGACACATTCAATAGCCTTTTAAATATCACTTTGATTGTGAAAGTTACCTGCTATGCTTTTCTGTTCTTCCATCCAGTAGTTCATCAATCTGGAAAAAAACCCGATTCATAATTAAAGTTGGTCCTACAAATCTTACCTGCTGTAGAATTTATCGTGTTTCCAATCAGTTAAAGTAAGTGTTGGATATTGCCACAGACTCTTATCAATAGCAGCCTACCAAACGTTTAGAGAACCCTTAGTTAGATGTTGGAATTTCCCTCTTCCAATTTGTAGCAAGGTATTTGGGAACAGAAACAAATATTCTATGTTGCTATTTAAAACAAAATTCTAACAAGATTGTAATGATTTTTTATCAAACTCTGTGATTAAACTAATCCTCTTGTTACCAAAATTGTACATATTTACTTATCACTTATCTAATTTATAGTGATTGGAAAATGTCCCTACCTCTTTCTGCAATACAAGCCTTTGTTTCAAATCGTCGTCAAGTTCATGTTGTAAGTCTCGTGTACGTCTACTTTCATCTCTTCGTCTATGACGCATTTTCTTGTTTTTCCAGTGCTCAATATCTCTTTGTAGTTCAGCGGGACTCTGGTTTACATGTGTGATGAACCATTTCTAAAATGGGTAATTTACGAGATATTATATTTCAAATCACTTGAATTTATGAAGAAATATGGTGTTGGGCATTATTTAGACGACCTTTTGTTAAGAAAGATTTAACCATATAAGCGGAATTCTAAGAGTGTACTTTATTTCGCTACTTTTAAGATACTTTTACCTTAATGGATATGCTCGCTACATTGGTATTTTTGACATTGTTCTTTTAAGGATACTTTGACGATTAGTACTTCACTCATACATTACTTGGATGATTTGTCCACTGGTCGTAAATTGATTATCTCATCACATGAATAAGATGATCATGCTTTCTTCCTTTGAAACATCTTTGATGGCAGAGTTTTACGTTATTCATTTTCATATATTCATTTTGTTTGAACACCAGCATTTTTCATTACTTAGATGATCTCTTTCTTGTTGACTATCTTTTGAAGTTTAATGCCACTCATTTTCACAATTAAGCCTATTTTGTTGCTTAATATTATGAACTTCAGATGCAAAGGAAATCTTTCGTTTGTTTACCTTTGGTACGCCAGCTTCACGCATTATCCTGATGACTTCCTTCCTGTGGGCTTCAGACTTCATGTACTGGTAGTCATCCCTACCACCTGCTTCAGTTGAGAATGATCGTTTCGTTGTGGTTTCTGGGTATATCGAGTTTTTAAATCTCGCTGGTGTCCTTTGATGATGATCTCTGGATTTGTTATTTGGTTTTCTAGGTAAAGACCTTTTCGCTTTGTTAACATGGTCAAATAATGGTTCGTCCTGGAAATTAAGGATGTCAAATAAGAAACAGTAAGAAATAAAACCTAGCACTTTCAATGAGAAGAGTTTATAAATAGTCAAAATTGTGCAAACGGTCATTGCTTCACAAATAAAACTTTTCCCTAGGAAGGTGGAACGGGGACATACCACAAAAGAGAGAGAAATCTTAAATTAACGATAAAGGCATATTCCTACATCACTATTATCAGAACAAAGTCAATGATAATTATAATATGTATTATTCGACGTGTCTGCACCACTTACGTCATCAGACATCAAGGCTTCAAATTTTCCTGAATAATCGTATGTCCCCGTGGATTCCATATGAGCAACACTGTTACGTGTTGGCTGTATGCGTCTGGATCTGTTTTGAGAAAACATAACATATTGGTAAATAACAAGTTTAAGACTACATAACGCAAGAACTATTTCACTCCTCGGCAAACTCTTTCAAGAACTGTTTAAGCACAAGAAACTACAAAGCAATTTCAGATAACGTGTGGATATTTCTTTGTGCCAGATTTCACACTGGTCCAGTTTTTGCAGATAAAATTCATTGGTGGCGAGCTCAAGAGAATTGGCGTTCTCAACAATTGACTGATGTATTGCACAAAAATAACAGGTTTTACAACTGTCATGTCTCTAAACCGGACATACCTTCTCTTTTTTCTTTTAGTCTTTGATGGTTTTTCACTAAATGAAGTCTCTTGCACCAAAACTTCTCCTTTCTCCATATCTATACGTAGTGTTGGACCCAAATCTGTCATTGAGGTACTTTGCTCAGCTGTCTACAATTAAGATAAATCAAGTAATAATATTAAATGGATGTCTTTGATTTGATGAATATATCAAGCAAACATAGATTGAGAACAGGATATAGGAATAAAGTTAGTGTTATCAATAGTAGATAAAAGAAAAAAATAACGCAGACAAGACAAAAATATAAATTGTAATGAATTACTTATTTGACTCAACTGATATACGTTGAAATATTTCATAAATTGGATATTTTATTATGTATGAAAGCACTAGTGCACTATCGGTGCACTATTATGTATTATATACTATGAGTCTTGAGCGATAATAGCAAAATCATCGTCTCAATTGGGAATAGATATTAGTCAGTTATGTTGTTCAAATTTTACCTACTTTGAGGGAAATACCATTTAGTGACCTTTACCGAATAATGTTTATTTTTAAATATGTCGTTTCAATTTATACACTTTTCAAGTCAAGTTCTTACAAATAGTTCTGTAGTACTGCTTATTTGACAGTATAAAATGATGATGAATACTTGTTTTTAAAAACTACATTCCTTACCAGTCTGATAACTTTATTTCTATTCTGTATTTTCTTTCGGATGCAACAAAAGTAGATGACGATTACAAAGATGACAAGCAATATGACTGCAAAAGCAACGGTGAGTCCTATTAGAAGTCCTTGGTTATTCCGCTGTGCTGGTGAAACAACCAATGTTACACCGGGTCTTAGAACCTGTAATAGTAAAAAGGTAGTTGGATTTATACTCAGATCGCAATGAGTTTTTGAACGAACACAAATGCGCACGAACTAATCGACAAGATACTTTATTTACAAGCTTGATAGTTACTTGCCTCATGACCTATGACAAGTGAGATCCTTTGTACTGATAATGCTTCGTATGCTACCAATGCAGTTGTGCCTGGTATAACTTCACCCTTAGAAACCACGTAAAACTCCACTCGCACGTTGCTGATATCTTCGGAATCCCTTACTATTGATGGAGCCTGAAATTCAACATATTTAGACAATCAATTGTTGTCGTTCTACTTGATTATGTTTGTGATGAAAGCTTCCATCTGAGATAAGAAGTGGAAGTGTTGGCATCTCTTTCTAACAAGTCCAGTAGAACTAATTTAATTGTTGTTGTTTTTTTAAAACTAAGGTCCATTTAAAGTATTCATAAGTGGGTCTATATGAATATCATTCATAACCAGGTTACATATGTATAATTTATCATTTCCGACAATACATTATGCACTCACCGCAACTTCTATATTTGCACTAGGATCTGCATTTCTTTTCCAACGAGACAAACTTTTTGACTTCCCCATGAACATTTGATTTAAAGCATTCCATATTTTGCCGAAGAAATGTTCTAGTGATCGAGTGACTTTCAACGTGTGGTATTTGCCACTTTGAATCTCTGTGGCGTTTTCAGGAACAAACTGTCGTTGCCGCTTGATGGTTGCCGAGTCTTCTTTAGCAAAACGCCGTTGCCGTTCTGGTGGTGTTGCCGTCCCTTGTTGATGATGCGAAAAGGCAACAAGTCCTTCGAAGTAAAGAATTTCCAGATTGTCCTCTAGAGTCAATTTAAACTCTGGAGTTGTTGAGTTAATGGATAGGTCAACTATCATAGTCAGAGTAAGCAAATCATCATTGTCAGGTGTTGGAATTGGGTACTGGTATTCAGGTGGAATCGTAGATTGTGGTTGTTGAATTAGTGGAGATGGCAATTCAAGAACCTATGGACACGATGGAACAGAACAAGTATATAATCTTTACCATTATATATTACCTACGGGCTTTCCATCAAACAATGGGTAAATATATCCTAATACCTTATCGTGCGAAGGCTTAATACTCTTAAGTAAAAAAAAAACTAGCCCTGCACTGATAGTTGTTTTAAAATGAAGTATATTTCGTTTTTATTTTACTTATAAACTTTGAAAATAGCTTCTTCGATATTATATTTATATTTAACTTCAATTTAAAAGGCCACGACAAATATATACGTTTTCGTATATACACTACTAAATTAAGTGTTATAATTTTATTAACTGCCAATCACCGTCTAGCATACATACTTCTAGTCCAAGCTCTGCGCTGATCTTAGCAATTCCAAGCTCTTCGTAGACATGGCTGACATCATCGGCACTAATAAGTGTCCCATCTTCTGTTACATAGAATGCTATTGATACCGTCTCTTCTTGATCAGGACTTCGCATTGCACTAAGAACCTATGTGAATGAATTGTGCGACAAACGTTAACGTTATAAAAGCTATATATACATATTCTGTCAATTTACATACTACTTGAATATAAGGTTTTGTCATGATACACAGTTTATCAGTTTAATCACAAGAGAGTTATTCTTTTATTCATACTATGCATTGGGAACTCCTGGAAGACCAAAATAAGTGATGCTGGCCTTCAACCTATACTTGTATAACCAAACACTACAATGTCTTAAAACAAGGGCCGATTTTGTCAGAAAACGGTTTCTCTACTGTACTTTCAACTCTTGAAACATGCTTAGAAACCTTTTTAATCAATTCCAATCTACTGGTTGTACCGGATGAAGGATCCAAACATATGACATCCACATATGACGATTTCGCCTACCTAGTAATGACATGTTCAACATTTAAATGAGATAGTGATTTTATTTTTCGGATCCTCACTTCCACGAAATTATATTGTATGTATTAAAGCCTTACCTCAACCCTATATTTATCATTTGTATCTCGTCGACGTCTGTTTGTCAGCTTCAGATCACCCATTACGTAGTTACAAATTCTGCCAAATATGTTTTCACCCTTGTCTGAAGATCTCTTCTTCCGAGCTGGATTCTCTGCAATCCCTTCACTGTACAATTCTTCTAAATTAGATTCTAGATTTTCTTCAAATGACGGATCTGTAATATCTACATTTGTATCAACTGATAATTTCATTTTGACCAGCGCGTTTGGATCAATATTGAATTCAGTCGTGTACTCTTGTGTTGGTTGTGGAACAATCACGGAGCTAGGAACCAATCCTCTAGAGATCGCAGGTGTCGGCGTTACTACAGTGTGGCTCATTGTGTCAAGAGTTACCAAAGATGGATATGGGGAGATCTTTGACTCAGCGAATGCAGTGGAAAGCACGTGCGATTGACTTATGTCTATAGATTTGGAAGAAAGGTGTGAGGATGGCTCAGCAACAGGAGACGAAGGTTGCAAATTGATTGAAGAAACGGAACCATACTGATCCGATATCGGAAGAGTTGGTCTAATTCGATAACTGCCCGAAACTGATGGCGAGAAACTGCTTTGGTTGGTAACAGACATTGTTTCATACAGAGTACTTGATTTAAAGAATGTTGCATTGGAAATTGTTGCAATGTGTGGTGGTTCCACTGTGGTTATAGAAGAAAGATTTAACGGTGGGTGAGTCTGGAGATTAGGTATTCCTGAAGTTGCTGTCATTATCTGGACGGTGTTTGTATCCGACATGTAAGAGAATGTAGGTTGCGTACTAAACAATGTTTCATACAAGGTAGAAAGTACTGGACTGTATGTTTGTAGAACATTAGATAATGTAACAAACTGTGTGCTCACTGTCACGGCGGAGTAAGACGGGTACAGTTGGGTGGATTTCATCACCGCCTGATCTGTTGTTGATGGAGTTAATACACTATTACTTAGTGTGGGAAACTGGGAAGAGCTCAAATTGGTATCGGCTGTGGACGACACTGATAACATGTGCAAAGTCCTGGCAGACGGATATGCGGTTTCAGTTATTAGACTTGAGCTATTCATAAATGTTGATTTGCTTTCTATTAGAGTGGATGTTGGTATCTCGGAAGACTTCATTGTACTCACAGATGGAGGAAGACTGATTGAGTTTGTTGAATAGTGGAATGGTGTTTCATGCGGTGGGAAGTTGCTGGTCAAGATATGTGTTCGTTCAGTTAAAGTTGGTGACGGAGTTGTTTCAATTAAATTCGGTGAAGATTGAAATGACGTGATGAGAGTATATAACTCAGTATCGTACAAAAATGAAAGTTCAGTCAGTGAAAACAGTTCTGATGAACTTCCTCTAAAAGTAGGTGTAGTCAGTTTTGGTGTACTATCCAATGAAATTGATGGAAGAAGGGTAGGAAATCCGCTTTGATGGACGGGTGTAGATATAAATGGCGTCCTTATCAAGTTTGTTTCTTTTAAAAAAGACGACAGAGTGAGTTTGATAAAGCTTGCCGTTTTTTCAGGGGATGGGTCCAATGTTTCGAAGATCGTTGTGAAGTCTGTTTCATATACAGACGAAGAAAAACGCGATTCAGTAAAACTAGCTGAGCTTTCTGTTGATGCTCTGCTTTCTGGAATAATTGAAGTCGAACCCGTATGAAATAATGACGAAAATACTTGCACAACACTACTTTTTGCAGAGAAAGACGGAGTTGGTTCGAACAAAACTGATGTCCTCTCGAGTGATGGCTCCAATGTTTGAATCATTGTACTATAAATGGTTTCAGATATAAACAGGGTATCGTCATGTGAAAATGTTTCAATTGAAACCCTTTTAGATGGACCACTAGACTCATCATTAACTATACTAGACGTCACCTGAATTGAAGGATTGATTGTTGTAAAATCTAGAGTGGATGCGGTTGGTTTTATCAAACCTGGAGTACGTGTCTTTGACAATGAATCTGTTTGAATAACTGTCGTAAAATAAGTTTCCAGGAAGAACGATGTTTCCATAACAGGGATGGTTGAAGCTGCAGTACTTTCCTCTCGTTGACTTGGTTTGGTAAAACTGGGAGCTATTTCTATGGATGAATGGATCGTTTGGGTAATAGTACTAAACCGAGTTTCAATAAGAAGCGACTCTTCTAGAGACAGTGTTGAAATAATTGCCATTTGTGAGGACGGACTAGGCTCGATAGCAGAAACAAGACCTGATGGTGTCGGCTCAATAAGTGTTACTGTACTTTCAAAAGGTTGGTACATGGTTTCAGTGATTGTTCTAAAGCCAGATTCATACACAAATGAAGATTCTTTGTCAAATGAGGAAGTGTCCACATAACCGCTTTGTATCAGAGACGAACGACTTGGCCCAATTAATCCAAGGGTGCTTTCGATTGGAGAGTATAGTGTTTCAACAACAGTGCTAAATTCAGATTCATACAAAAGTGTTGATTCAATTATTCTTACAGACGACGGTGGGAACAATGTTTCAACAATTGTGCTAAATTCAGTTTCAAACATAACTGAAGTTATTTCTGCAACTGATGTAGTTTCCACAAAACTGTTAATTTGCGACAACGGTGTTGGTTTAATAATTGGTCTTACAGAAGATGGGAGTAATGTTTCAACAATTGTACTGAATTCAGTTTCAAACATAACTGAAGTTTGTTCTGCAACTGATGTACTTTCCACAAACGTAATTGAAGTCTGTTCTGTAACTGAAGAAATTCCCACAAAACTGTTAATTTGAGTCAACGGTGTTGGTTCAATTAATCTTGTAGAAGACGGGAATAGTGTTTTAACAATTGTACTGAATTCAGTTTCAAACATAACTGAAGTTTGTTCTGCAATTGATGTAGTTTCCACAAAACTGTGTATTTGTGTCGACGGTGTTGGTCCAATTAATTTTTCAGAAGACGGCAATAGTGTTTCAATAATTGTGCTAAATTCAGTTTCAAACATAATTGAACTTTGTTCTGCAACTGAAGAGCTTTCCACAAAACTGTTAATTTGAGTCACCAGTGTTGGTTCAATTAATCTTATAGAAGACGGGAATAATGTTTCAACAACTGTACTGAATTCGGTTTCAAACAAAATTGAAGTTTCTTTCGCAACTGAAAAGCTTTCCACAAAACTGTTAACTTGAGTCGACAGTGTTGGTTCAATTAATTTTGCAGAAGACGGCAGAAGCGTTTCAACAATTGTGCTGAATTCAGTTTCAAACATAACTGAAGTTTGTTCTGCAACTGATGAACTTTCCATATTACTGTTAATTGGAGTTGACGGTGTTGGTTCAATTAATCTTAGAGAAGATGGAAATAGTGTTTCAACAATTGTACTGAAATCAGTTTCAAACTTAAAAGACGTTTGTTCTGCAACTGATATAGTTTCCACAAAACTGTTCATTGGAGTCGATGGTGTTAGTTCAATTAATGTTACAAAAGGCGGGGATAATGTTTCAACAATTGTACTGAATTCGGTTTCAAACATAACTGAAGTTTGTTCTACAGTGTCCATAAAACTGTTAATTTGAGTCGTTGGTGTTGGTTCAATTAATCTTACAGACGATGGAAATAATGTTTCAACAATGGTACTGAATTCGGTTTCAAACATAACGGAAGTTTGTTTTGCAACGGAAGAAATTTCCACAAAACTGTTAATTTCAGTCGACGGTGTTGGTTCAATTAGTCTTAGAGAGGACGGGAATAGTGTTTCAACAATCGTGATAAATTCAGTGTCAAACATAAGCGACGTTTGTTCTGCAACTGATGTAATTTCCACAAAACTGTTAATTATAGTCAACGGCGTTGGTTCAATTAATCTAAAAGAAGATGGAAATAATGTTTTAACTATTGTACTGAATTCGGTTTCAAACATATCTGAAGTCTGTTCTGCAACGGAAGAAGTTTCTCCAAAACTGTTAGTATGAGTAGACGGGGTTGGTTCAATTAATCTTACGGATGATGGGAATAATGTTTCAAGAACTGTGCTGAATTCAGTTTCAAACATAACTGAAGTTTGTTCTGTAACTGATGTAGTTTCCACAAAACTGTTAGTACGTGTCGACGGTGTTGGTTCGATTAATCTTACAGAAGATGGGAATAATGTTTCAACAATTGTGCTGAATTCAGTTTCATACATAACTGAAGTTTGATCTGCAACTGATGTAGTTTCAACAGAACCGTTAATTTGAGACGACGGTGTTGGTTCAATTAATCTTACAGAAGATGGGAATAGTGTTTCAACAATTGTGCTGAATTCGGTTTCAAACATAACTGAAGTTTGATCTGCAACTGATGTAGTTTCAACAAAACTGTTAATTTGAGACGACGGTGTTGGTTCAATTAGTCTTACAGAAGACGGGAATAGTGTTTCAACAATTGTGCTGAATTCAGTTTCAAACATAAGAGACGTTTGTTCTGCAACTGATATAGTTTCCACAAAACTGTTCATTGGTGTCGATGGTGTTAGTTCAATTAATGTTACAGGAGGCGGGGATAATGTTTCAACAATTTTACTGAATTTGGTTTCAAACATAACTGAAGTCTGTTCTGCAACGGAAGAAGTTTCCACAAAACTGTTAGTGTGAGTAGACGGTGTTGGTTCAATTAATCTTACGGATGATGGGAATAATGTTTCAAGAACTGTTCTGAATTCAGTTTCAAATATAACTGAAGTTTGTTCTGTAACTGATGTAGTTTCCACAAAACTGTTAGTACGAGTCGACGGTGTTGGTTCGATTAATCTTACAGAAGATGGGAATAATGTTTTAACAATTGTGCTGAATTCAGTTTCAAATATAACTGAAGTTTGTTCTGCAACTGATGTAGTTTCAACAAAACTGTTAATTTTGGTAGACGGTGTTAATTGTACAGAAGATGGGAATAGTGTTTCAACAATTGTGCTGAATTCAGTTTCAAACATAAGAGACGTTTGTTCTGAAACTGATATAGTTTCCACAAAACTGTTCATTGGTGTCGATGGTGTTAGTTCAATTAATGTTACAGGAGGCGGGGATAATGTTTCAACAATTGTACTGAATTCGGTTTCAAACATAACTGAAGTTTGTTCTACAGTTTCCACAAAACTGTTAATTTGAGTCGTTGGTGTTGGTTCAATTAATCTTACAGACGATGGGAACAATGTTTCAACAATTGTACTGAATTCGGTTTCAAACATAACGGAAGTTTGTTCTACAGTTTCCACAAAACTGTTAATTTGAGTCGTTGGTGTTGGTTCAATTAATCTTACGGATGATGGGAATAATGTTTCAAGAACTGTACTGAATTCAGTTTCAAATATAACTGAAGTTTGTTCTGTAACTGATGTAGTTTCAACAAAACTGTTAATTTTGGTAGACGGTGTTAATTGTACAGAAGACGGAAATAATGTTTCAACAAACGTGCTGAATTCAGTTTCATACATAACTGAAGTTTGATCTGCAACTGATGTAGTTTCAACAAAAGTGTTAATTTGAGACGACGGTGTTGGTTCAATTAATCTTACAGAAGATGGGAATAGTGTTTCAACAAACGTGCTGAATTCAGTTTCAAACATAACTGAAGTTTGATCTGCAACTGATGTAGTTTCAACAAAACTGTTAATTTGAGACGACGGTGTTGGTTCAATTAGTCTTACAGAAGACGGGAATAGTGTTTCAACAATTGTGCTGAATTCAGTTTCAAACATAACTGAAGTTTGTTCCGCAACTGGTGTAGTTTCAACAAAACTGTTCATTGGAGTCGACGGTGTTAGTTCAATTAATCTTATAGAAGATGGGAAGAGTGTTTCAACAATTGTGCTGAATTCAGTTTCAAACATAACTGAAGTTTGATTTGCAACTGATGTAGTTTCAACAAAATTGTTAATTTGAGTCGTTGGTGTTGATGCAATTAATCTTACAGAAGATGGGAATAATGTTTCAACAATTGTGGTAAATTCAGTGTCAAACATAACTGAAGTTTGTTCTGCAACTGATGTAGTT
>JXSR01S023769.1:0-10425 GCA_000969725.1 Ophiothrix spiculata | reverse complement strand
TTTAGCTATTGACATATAATTTATCTTGTATAGGGGTGGACCATTATCAGATCTTATTGGTCTCCCGGCCACTCCTCCATATATCTGTTCTTGTTTTTATCTAGTTGTTTCTTGTAATGTATGTATATATATGGAAATAAAGAACCTTGAACATACAAGGCACATTCTGATAATTCACAATGTTTTCGCCGATCCCACACAAAAAGTTGCAAGCGAAGTTCAGCTCGTTTTGACATTATTAATTATCTCGGGAGCGCTTGCTGATAACACTTAACTAGCAATGATTCGCACTGGCGGTCAATTCTACACATCCGTGTTTTACAACATGCGGTAAGTTAGTTGAAGCATGTGGCACTGCGGTAATTCCCTCGCTTTGTACCAATGAGCTATAGGACAATTGTGGGTTCGATCCCCGGTCTCGGTGATGTATATGCAAATGGTTGCCAATCCAAACTTGCTTTCCTCTTGCATCTAAAACTGGTAAATAAATTTGCCCATCTGACAGAGGACCCTAATTGAAAGCAGTGCTAGACACTTATGATATGATCAGTAATTGTCATATCTGACTCGTCCCACAATTTTGCCATGTTCTAATTTCCTAGATGCTATTATATCACTCATAATGTTGTGTTTTAACTATTGTTTTGCCAGGTGCCCGACCATACAATGAAATGTCTCCAAAGCAGGTGGTGGAATCTGTAAGAGATGGGTTTCGATTGCAGCAACCACAACATTGTGCTTCTGATTTGTAAGAGAGCTTTATATTTGCAAGTTCAACTATCATGGGTATAATCTTACAATCATTTTCCTATCGATGCCAACAATGAAATTAGAACAGTTGAGACCACGACAGAGTTTGGTTCTAATTGAAATTTGTTAAGCGAACGCTCTGCCAACTGAGCTAGGCAAAAGATGTGTAATCGCTTCACTCAAAAAAAAAAATGCTCCTGCATCTGAATATTTTTCCAGCACATTCGGATTTTCTTTTGAATCTGAACATGCTGAAAACATTTTAAAGTTTGCCAATGCTTCATCGCACCGTCTCCTGGATCAGTAATTTGTCTAAAATATGTGAAATAAAATAACAATCACGCGGAAATTCGCCATTCCATTTATTTGAATTAATTTGATTTTAATTTATTTATGTACGCCTATATTTAATTATTTAAAAATACAAAAGTACAAATTAAAATAACATGAAGACTTGCAAGTTACAGAAAACATTAAACTTACGACGTAGAATAATACATGATAACACAATAAGCAATAAAAGGGACCTTACTTCACAAATGCTTCTTCCTGTATTTTGATAAAAGGACTGTTAACAAATGGTTAATGATGAATTTATTACTATTCTATTTTTTCGTTGACTTTTGTTACATCTATTTACAGGTACAGTATTATGATGAGCTGTTGGTCTACAGACCCTGCAATAAGACCAAACTTCGTTGACATCAGTGCTAGTATTGGCAAGATATTGGAATTAAATACGGTATGAGATACTGGATACTGACCAAAATTATGGCCAATGTTGTAATGTCCCTTTAAAATGGAAATTTAATATGCAATGTAAATGTTAGCCGAAGCTTTATTTGTATCATTATGGGTGGCAAAATTTTCGTTTTGTGCCCCAAAATCTTGCTTTGGATCGTGTCCTCTTAAAGGTGCAATTCATGATTTTGATGTGGCCTCTTTTCTAGCTAAATAAAAAGAAGAGTACAACATAAATATAAACTGAAAATTTCACTTGATTCCGACCGTTCGTTTCCAAGTTCCAAGCTTTTCGGCATTTTGAAAATCCCCATAGACTACTGTGTTGTAATTACTGTCGGGGCCCCGACAATAATTAGGAAATGACACATTTTCTCACTTTTCTCAAAAATGCAAGCACATATGAAAGAATGGTTTGGGGATCGTAACATATACCACTTGAGGATTCTTATAAGCTAAAAAACTCAACTTTGATAGAGGTGACCTTGAGGGTGAAAAGTAAATCATGAATTGCCCCTTTAACTCATGACATTGCTAGTATGAATAAATAAAGGTAATGCTGTGTATTTCTTATATTTATATTCAAGTAAGAATCAGTTAGGGTTGAAATTAAATTTAGAATGATATACGGTGTAACATCAATTATTGTTGGTAAAGCGTCCAGTGATTTGTAAAAGTTAATATATACCATCCATGCGAATCTCTAATAATCATGATAATACATACGATAACATACATGCAAAAATCTGTTTTAGTGGCAGTAAAATACTTTATATTTACATACTTTTGCTGATAAGTATACCGTTTTTTTTACAGATTATTTGTTTAAACAGTGCGTGGTATCAACTACCATAAACAACAGGTGTTACGCCATATCATTCTAATTTCAATCCTAACAGCAGTGATTCTTGCATGTACAAGAAATGACTTTTACAGCATTACTGGGAGCATTACAAACTTTATTTTTGCGGTTGCAACGTAAAATTACGGACATTTCTTACAGTGCATCCGAAATCATACAAAGAAAGCATGCGAACGTATGATAATAAGGACAATTTTGGAGAAAAACAAGGCCGTAATTTCTACTTTATAAATTAAGATATGGTTAGACGTAATACTTGGTATGAACGACTACGAACAGTGTTCTGACGATTATTTAACAATTTTCCCGATTTTTTTCCCGAGTGTTTTGCGAAACTGCATCCATGAACCGTTATTTTAAAAATGTCAGTAGGCATAGGCGAATTCGTAACCGTTCGTACGAACGCCGAATTGCCATACATTAATTAATAAGTTCAGTTGAAATATTTCGTTGTTCTAACCCCCTTTTCCGTCTTTCTCTCTTTTTTGCAGGATTATGTGCAATTAAATCGAATAGATAGAAGATTTTATGGAGAAAGAAACTACTTTGATCCCTTTGAAGTTGTGGATATGTAAATGATGTAAACAACGAAATTGACCGTAACTTGAACGGTCATTGAATTCGTTGTCAAATAGATGAAAACTAGATGAAAATCATTACACTTAGCCTGTTCAAGTTTGTCGTGAGTTATCTCATTAAAGGACAAAGGATTTTGTTAACTAAATCGTAAATGACAAAAGAAGTATCGAATTAATTTTACCGCACAAAAGAGGCCTGTCAATCAAAGTATAGGATAGGCTATTGTCTTCAACTAAAGCAAAAACGTCTAGAGGTTTTTAGTTGTGCTTTTTATCGTGTAAACACAAGAGGATTGTTAAGGATTGCAATTTCGCAAGTGGGGATTATCTATACTTATTGACTCCAGTGAATAGAATAAGTAATGGGTTAACAAAATATTTTACTACGGATTACAAAATGCATTGTTATGCAGAACATTTGAACTAGCTAATTGTATAGATTTAAACCAACAAATGTAACAATTTAATTTAATGAAATTTACTACGGTTTATGTAGTCTTATACGTGAAGGTTTTTGCTTTTAAAAATGACAAACTGGAGCTTCTTGAGCAATAACAAAATATGTTACAACTTGTGTTACTTATTTGCCACGAGAACGAATTGGTCACCATACGCAATCGCTGTCCCTGCTTATGCTGAGAGCTTTCGTTGCCACATCAACGCAATGTAATATTTATATAGATCAAGCATCTTGTTATCACGGCTGAAGTTGGTTTGATATCTAAAATAATATCGGTATAATAATCTATAATGACGCATTTTCACGTCCATTTTGCAATTATGTTGCCAGATTTTATATCTCCTGTTTATTGTCACATGATATTTAAAACTTTCAGCCTTGAAAAAGTACTTGCAGGTTCAAAATCATCAGGATTATTATAATGTATGCTATAGCTTTGAGATATCGAAGTAAATAAATTGCTTTATCCAATAAGTGTAATTAAATTTTTAGTAACGGTATTCAGACTTCGATGGCACTCTCTTTTGTTTTTATTTTTATTTCCATTTTCACATTTTCCCTCCAACGTATAATTTTTAATGCAATGCAATCACTGTTATACCTGGACTTGTTTTGCTGGAGTTCATCAAAATCAAAATTTACATGTGTATCTTCAAATAATATATGTGTACCGCCGCGGCAAAAGGGTCCAGTTGTCGGATCGTACATGTTGCTCCTTGTAGCATATCTAATGTATGGTATTTGTATACATCAGATATGCTACAATGAGCAACATGTAGGAGTCGACAACTGGACCCTTTTGCCGCGGCGGTACACATATTAAGTACTTACAAACTACTCCGTCTTTTTCCATTTAGAGTAATTCTCTCATCCATGCTATCATGAAAAATAAATGTTAAATTAATTTAGAAATCCATTTAGAAACACAGGAGTTTTACTATTAAAATTTAAAAAGTCGACCTTTAATGCAGATTGTGATTCTAAGCGTTTGAAGTCAATTAAGAAATTAAAATAACACGTGACGTCATATTTTACTTCAATCATTTGCTGAGCAAATGCTGAGGAAGCTAGCAATCAAAATCAGATATTTAAGATTGAACACATGAAGAGAAGATCCATCAGAGAAAGCAGTCGATGATTTCAGTATATCAACTTTTGTTTTGTCTTAAAGGTAAGAAAACTGTTAATAGTAGTTTTAACAACCCTGATTAATGATTTTAAGTTTGCAGTTACTGATAAGCATCCAATTTAAAGCAAAAAGTAAAAAAGAAAAAAACCGTTACCGAATGAGTTCAATGATGATCATCGCTTAAAAAATGGTAATGAAATCAAATGGTGTTTAATAAATTATGTTATTGTGAAATCTGACGACGCTGAAAATCATGTAAAAACACAAAAAACTAAAGGCTAGAAGCCAAGTATCCGAGAAAGCTTCTTATTTAGTTTATTTCCATTGGTCCAAGATCTTGAGTTTTAATTGCAAGAGGAAGACTGGAGTACTCGAAGCTTAGAAGAACCTGTGGAAGCGAGTTCTCGATGCAGAACATGCAGATTTGTCTACAAGTGCAATACGTTATAGCAAAACAGTGTCTACATAATTTGTACTCAATCCCCTGCTGCTTTTAACATGTTTAAGTCTAAAAAAGTCCTTTAAAAATCTGATGCTAATATTCTTATTCGCAGCAATTAAACCGACACAACAATGACAAGAGATCTGATTTGCATTATGTTCGGTAAGATCGTCATACTTTTGTTTTTTGATTTTTCAAGTCATCAGTTGGAATTTTGCATAGTTGTAGAACGCGGCACATCGCAACATGTATGAACATCGAAAATACTCATGCTGCTTATGATTCTCAGTCTAACCCCAGTTTTGACAAATGTATAGGCGGCAATTTGGGCTGCATTATGGCCGTCATTTTGATTTTTTCCGACATAGCCTAAGTATGAGGACAAATGATCATTGTTTTTGGTAAATTATGATATTAGGTATTAAAAAGTTGTTCGGCGGATCTGACGCCCATGTAGCCACAGTCTAGATCCATGTTGGCTTTCGATGATGTGCAATAATAATAATAATAATAACACTAATAATAATGATATTTATATAGCGCCTTTTACAAAGTATGCAAGGCGCTTAAGAGAAGAGAAGGGAAACATTTAGACAGGAAAAAGATGTGACTTAAGACGACCCTTGAACCCAGAAAAATCACTATAACCACGAATGCTCAACAGTAACCCATTCCAAAGACGAGGGCCTGCAACAGATATGGCACGATCACCAGATTGCTTCTTGGAGCGAGGCACACTGAAAGTAATGGCAGAGTCGGAACGACTCCCGGCCGTGTAAATAACCCTAGTATTAGTTGTAAATTTACAATAGCCTCTTTTGTTCAGTGTTCAGGCCAAGTTTAATCAAAGGCCAAAACAGTTACTAATTGAACTGCCCTATTATCTTTGCCTTATTACCTTCAGCGTGTTTATTAATTGATGCTCATCTTGGATTAGCTGAATGTTGTCAATGTGAAATTGGTGACGATGTTTACCACGAAGATCAGAGGAGTCCTTGCAAATCCGGAGCCATGCAAATGCAATAGATTCATCTTAGGAGGCTTGATTACAGTGAAGCCCATCTTTGCATCTAATCCATCGTACGTCGAAGATCCTCTGTTGATGTACATAGATAAATTACGGAAATATTACGACTGTGATTCAGAAGGTATTCCATTTTACTGATTCCAAGTCTGAGGACTACAATAAATTAAGAGAATACCACTGTATAACTGGTATATCTTCGCTCGAATACTTTGAGTAATTACAACGAATTTGCAACAATCCTGACTCATCATGTCAATTGTCATATTCACAATAACACTACAATAATGCTGATGCAATTTAACTTTTAGTCGATCGATTTTCTCTTGAGTCCCTGTGTATTTTTTCTCATAGGCAACCGACCTGTCGAAACTTGGCCCTCCAAACATTGCGGAGTAGGCCTACTCGTTTAAATTTCGCCCCGAACGACAATATAAGCCTTGTCAAATTATTTCAATTTACACAACTGACCTAAATATGTTTTAAGATGACGGAAACAGCGTCATAATGCTATTTTTTGCTATTATATGTAAGCCGACGTAAAACTGCTTCAATGCTATTTGACAAGCTTGGGAATGCTTTATTAGCATTTAGAAGATACTATTCATCGACTCTCCATTCCGGTATAAAGCTATCGGACATTGAATTTAAAATATTATTTTCTTGCAGAATCATCCCACAATTCTTCTCAATTGCAAACCAATGGATCCAGTGGAACTACTAAAGATGACCCTACCGCAGGTATCGCTGGCGCAGGCACGGAAGCATCTTCTCCAATTCATGTTTCAGCAGCGGCGACAACTATGGAGTCAAATGACCCCACAGCTAGATCAGACACCACTTTAGGAGCTTGTCTAACACCGGATGTCATCTCCCAAGAGAATACTCTCTCAAGTGGTGTGGTAGCTCCAACATCTCTAACAAATGATGCGACATATGACGCCACCACAACTTCTCCGAATTCCAGACATGAAGTTTCAGTGCCTTCTACAACTGCCATGGTAAACCCACATTCACGGTCAAAATTTTCATCAATCACAAACGAGGCCGCTAATTTGCCACAAGCAACCGTTTCAAGCGACGTGGTGGATAAAAACTCGCCAACTACTGATGAGACAAATGCCATTACAACGATGACTTCTTCGACATCAAACCTGTCCAGGACCTTTGATGTAGTACGTCATGCAGCCCAGACCAGTGCGCCAACATAAACCTTTAAAATAATGCAATTGATTCGCTACAAACGACCATTGAACAGAATGAATCAGATGTTATCATTACTTCACCTTCGCCTACATTGCAATGTACGTCTATTAAATATTTGCCATCCTTTATTAAATCCTTGTTTATCTAAGTTTATAGAAAGTTATTCTGGTACTTACTCTTTTTGATAAAGCGGTTTCTTTGTTCGTCTTTTTCACATCATACTTTGCAACGTTACTTCGCTTTGTCATAATAGACATTGACGTCTGCAATATCGGACAACTTGAATAATTTTGTTATAATGAATGGCATCTCAACGTCTCAATAAACATCTCAACATATGATCAATGGTGATTACAGCATCAGATCAACTAATAATCAGTTGTGAGATCGGCATAATTACGATTCTACTGAGGCCTCGTGGAGTTATGAAGTCAGAAGGTATAGAACATTAAAATTACCTTTCCATTTCAGGATAAATATAGGATTGTGAATGTATTAACACAATTCTTTATTTGTTCAGTTTGTAACGATAAATTAGGTATGGAAAATGGCGACATTCCTGATTCTTCCATCACAGCAAGTAGTCAGGCCAAGTTTGGAACTGCTGCACACGGAAGACTGAATGGCGGGAGATTTTGGTCTGCCAGTGGTCATGGTGGTGCATCAGCAGGCGAACCATGGATTCAGGTTGACATTGGTTATGCTACGCCTGTGTCTGGAGTTATAACACAGGGTGATGGTGGTTTTGGAGCGAGTCCTAAATGGCCAGTGTCTGTGAGAATATCTACCAAAGTACGAAAGGAGGCGGCGATGGTATATTTTCTGGATCAAGCAGGGCGACAAAAGATAAGAATAGAGTGTTTGCACGACGCGATACGCACCATACACGCGGACCGTTCTCGCCGCCATCTTGGGGGTTGGAGTAATTTGTAATGTACACAGGACATGAAAATAGGCTGTAACTTGAGATTGATTTCAAATCATGACTTGAAGATTAAAATAAATAAATGTACTGTATATTCTTGCCGTCATTAGTTGCGACCTGGTATCGTGATACTGCTTAAAGATTATAATGTGACGAGACCTTTTGTTTGCCGGTCCATGAAAATGTTGTTGTGAGTACGATAACGTCACGTGTAAACCCTCTATTACAAATCATCAGCACCACAAACACACACAGATCACAACGCATAGCGCATGCGTGAGGTGGCGTCATATCTGATCTTTGATCCAATCAGAATCGTCGTCTCAAGTACACTCATGCTTACAAAATGGAAGCTCACGATAAAGTCTGCCTTCGCTACCACACTATAAGATTAACCGTGCAAAACAAAAGCAAAAGATATAGGTTTCATTTTTTCGCAAAGATTGTCTTGTGTTGATATGTATGGAAACAGCCTCCTGTACTATTTCCTAGGGTAGACAATCACATATTTGTGCTTGCAACGCACTTTCGGTCGATGGTTTAAAATATTCGGTTTGTTGACTTCATCACAAACTGTATAGAGCTTCATGGACTAGTTTTTTGTTAGTAACACAGTATTTGGTAGACGTATGATGACTTGATGAGAATTTGAACTACTGGTCAGTGTGAGTAGGTTTCCTGTAGAGTCTGCACCACTGTTTGATCACTAATAATATATAGCCATTTAATGCTAAAGGCACATTATTGGTGGCGCTATTTCTATAAATCAATTTTCCAGGATTTAGAATCTATGACCCTTAGTTTTGACATTTGCCACATGGAAAGGTAAAGGAGACTAAAAACAAATTTTATTTATGTGAAATTCAGACAAATGTCAGACAACAAATATTTAATTTATGCAATGTGCATATAGTTAATTTCAGAAAAAGTCAACTCAGTCCAAGTATTAGTATTCTGATATATTTTTGGAGAGGAGGTAATCTGCTGTTCTAATTCCATGGCAAACCCGTTGTAGCTATGTAGACTGGTGAAGTGAATCACGAAGTTGTGTAATCCTTATCTGTCGTGCCACCAAACAACAAAGTTATCGTCAACGTATCTAAGCCAACGAGGGTTTCAAAGGTACGGTATTAACATTTCCATAAATATATTAGATGTGATAGGTGAAAATTGCAAGCCCATAGCTTGGTCTTACTTCCTCGTGAACTTCTTTTTGCCCGTGGAGCTTTCCTTGCAAATTATGTAGAAATGAGTCGTAACTTGGTGGGATCTACAACTAAACCTCTTGCCAAGACAATCTAGTCCATGTTCAAGTATTGGATCATTGTTTAGACTTTAGAGTATCGTCTATAGAATCGCAGGCTCTCTCATTGGGCAAATTGGTAAACAACTATTAACATAAAAGCTTGACCAAGATGTCACCTGCATTGTGTCAACTCTATTAAGAACTTTCCACGAAGTTTCATGGAAGTTGATCAAACTAACAAAGAGGCATATTTTCCTTATGTACTTAGGTAGACAATATATTCCCGGTGATACTAGTCAATCAAGATTGACCTAGCAAGCGAACGCTTCATCCCTGCCTATCCATGCTCCAAGATAATTGAAGTCCTCAACCAATGTTATTAAACTTCTTCCAATTCACTCCCATCAAAGATGCTAACAGCATGAGGTGGCACATATCTCAGATAGCAAAGTTAGTTGGCCCATGGGCCAACTAACGTTGCTATATGGGTATATAGTTTAGAATAGCTATAGCTATCATGTCAATCATATAGACCTAAAAATATGGTGTCAACACTTATCGTACACCATAAAAATAAGAGTTAAGCGTGGATGGATGGACACATACACCGACAGATGAAAGTATTATAACCGATTATAACTCTGAATGTCTCACCTTAAGGCTACAGTCCCTAAAAATGTCTCGCTCGGCTCAATGTCATGTTTACTGCAAGTTTTTACCTACTTACACCTATTAGAATATCACATTTTTTTGCGTACATATTGTATAGAGTCTTTAGTTTATACATTGATCTTTACTAGTGATTTCACGTCCATTATCAAGGTCAAAATGACGCCTAAAGGCTACTTCGAAAAAGTTGACCCTTTTGAATTACAAACAATATTTTATAAATATGCTGTGTTGATTTTGAATGATAATGTTACAGCGCCGCCACGATGGTAGTAGACACGTAAATTTTGAGCTCCGTGTTTTGTGTCAAAAATTTGTGTTTTTTGACCTCATAAATATCACTCTACAAGAATATTTCATATGTAACTAACATTTGATAACTTACCGAAGCCG
>JXSR01S023763.1:0-10947 GCA_000969725.1 Ophiothrix spiculata | reverse complement strand
ATCGTGAAATATCACCTCACTTAATTTCAGTCAAATGATATTCCATTTTTTTCATTTTGTTTTAGTTGCACAAATTGGGAGTGTGAAGAACCCCCCACCTTTTATAGTTTGCTTCCACCCTTTATATCAATCCACCCTTTTTAGTGGAAAAATGTGAACTCCCACCCTTTTACAATTCTTTAAGATTTCAAATCCATCCTTTAAAGCAAGTATATATGTGATGACTCACCCCCAAAAGGGGGACTTTGCGACAGAACACTTTTCGAGAAACTGATGAAAATAGGCAGCAAAAAATAAAGAAAACGATAAGAACTTCCAGCAGATCGCCGTGATCAATTTCAACAAGTAAGGTGTCATTTTAAGGCTTAGAAAATGCTGTAACAGATGAAATGATAAAATCAAAATTGATATCATCTTCAAAGTCCCCCTTTCGGGGTGAACCATCACATATATATTGTTATTAGGGAGGGGTCACTAATTACCCTTAGAAATGGAGGGTGTTTTATTGTAGATTGATGTGAGTGTTAAAGTATTGTATACATTGCTAGTCACATTTTCACAGAAGATATAATGTAGTTTAAACTCTCTTTAAAATTGGTAGAAATATCAAGCATTTCAAGTAAAGACATTTTTCAAATGACATACTTGACTCTCTGTTTGTGTATTTCTATGTCTGTGATAACAGCATTACCAAAACAATCCAAGTTGTGTAAATAGTCCCAAATGACTGGTGAACTCAAGACGCTGTGTTAAAGGAACACTTCAATGTCTCAAGAGTTTGCCAAGTTGACATCTAGGAATTTCAATGTGATTTTTTACTTAAAGGTGCAATTCATGATTCTGATTTGATGAAAACCTCACCCTGTTTCCAGCTGAATAAAAGAAAAGCACAATATTTATTTATTTATTTATTGACGGTATACAAATAGCCGACTAGCAGCACAGGCTGAAGGGTGTCGGCTTTACAAATACAAAAACATATTATATACAACAAGAGCAAAACAATTTTATAAACCAAGACAAAAACCAGGAAAAGTCAGATATAGTCAGATATCTGGAGAACTGTTGAGTTGGTTTATGATAAATGGGATGGTAGATTTTTGAAACCTCTCAATATGAACATATGCTGAAAATTTCATTTTATTCTGGTAATTCATTTTCAAGTTAAAAGCTTTTCAGCATTTTGAGCATCCCCATGGCCATAAGCTTTGTTATTATTACTGTTTGGATCCTGACAGAAATTAGAAAATGATATACTTTCTCATTTTTCTAAAAAAATCAAGCACATTTGCAAGAATGGTTTATATTTGTAATATGTACCAATCAAGGATCCTTTTTAGCTTAAAAACTTTATTTTGATAGAGGTGACCTTGAGGCTGAAAAGTGGATCATGAATTGCCCCTTTAAATGATGAGCATAAAAAATATTACAAGCTTTGTTCACAAATGGAAATAACATAAATTAATTACGGGGAAAATAACAAAAACGGGTGGTTCAGCGGTACCTTATCAGCCTTGCATAATGGGTGTGAGGTTTGCTTTGTGGCACTGTTTGAGCTTTCTATAGTCTGAACATGCTTCTGTTGTAAGTTTTTCTCCAGGCACTCCATGCAGGCTTTCCTCCTTCATCTAAAAGCAATTATAAGGACCCTCATAATTGAATGGAAATCATGGTATAATATGTTGGGCTCAATTAACACAAGTGTCAATGTGAGTTGTTTAGTTAGCCTCCACACTAGACAATTGGACATCAAACCTAGGGGTGCAAAAAAACAGCACCATGAATCTTCAAGGTACTTAATTTTTTCAAAGTGTATCATTACCCTATTTTTGCGACAGCAATGTGAATCTTTAGTCCAAGGGATTGAAAACCAAAAGTGAATATGAGTGAAGGCTTGAGGGGGTCAGTTCAAGACTCCCATTGATGCCTGCATAATGTTATTGTTCTCCTGCACTATTTAACAGAATCAAATCATTGTTTATTTTTTCAGACCACCACCAAAGTCTGGAGAATCACTTCGAGACTCAATCATACATGAGAACTTCAGACAGAGAACCAACACAGGGGGTAGTACTACATCATCTTCAGGGGAGAGTGGTGTCGTTCCTCAAGAATCTCATTATGTGACCCCTACAGATGGCCTACATCAACCTACAATAGCAGATGAAGTCTACGTGTATAAAGATCCTCCCCCAGTGACTCCACAACTTGAGGTAGGGTGTTTATTGTGACCAGGGAGGGACGGGGCACTGTCTTTGCAAGGTGGACACTATGCTCATACATGGCCTTTCAAAACAAGTAATTTTCCTTCATTCATTTAATACCCTAAACAAGTATTTTGTCATGTTTTCCCCACCCTTTACAGTTTTGTTCAAATTAAGTTACCCTTTGCAAGTTAGCCTTCATTAATGTTTTCCATAAGATGTACTTTATCTTCTTGGTTATATATTACCCTATTAACAACTGATGTACTCATAACATCAATAACAGTTAAGGCATGGTGTCCACCATGTAATGACAGTGGCCCTGGGTTATTGTGTAAATGGTTATCTCTCATGGGATGGAAACACAGCAATTTCAGTGGTTTATAGCTAAAAAAAGCTATTTTCATGTCATGAGATTTCAAAGTTCTTTGTGATACGAAATCCTCAATGCGATACAAAAAACTCATCAAATGATTAACATTTTTTATTTGATTCATCCCACTAAATAGCTTGATACATTTTGACCCTTTTCAATCCAATTTGGCCTATTTCAACTGTTTCAATCCATTTCACTAAATACAAACCCCCATCTATATGACAATTTGTTTTGGGGTTAAGCCAGTTAATTTTATGAATTCACAACTTTATGAAAGTAACAAAATTATGAAATTAAGTGCATTTGCAATACCCAAGGTCATGTGACCTAATTCTGAACAATAGATGTGAGAACTGAGATGGGGGATCTGAAACTGCAACATTATCATGTTTCATTTGTTGCCAGTTCTTGCTCGTTTTACTTGAAACATTCTAGGAAACTACATGAAATGTTCAATTAGTTTTGCAATTGCTGTCAAAATGATAACTAGGATGGTGGGCCGCATGGTTTAGTTCGTTTTGTACTTTTTGCAATGTATTTGAAACAGGTAGTTACAGCTAGATTTTTGTTTTTATGATACTTTTAAGAATCTCCATAAACAACCGTTTTAAAGCATTGATTTCAAACATTTTTCAGACGTACATAAATATAATGTTTTAATTATGTTTGTGTAACATTATGTTCATATGTTATTTTGAAATGTTTTGAACAAAGATAAAACATTCTAGAATTTAATTGGCTAGCTGTTAGTAGTGGGTGTAGTTAAAAACAAAAGTAAGAAAAAGGAGGCCTATTTCTTTACTCGAACTGTACACTCCTGCTCGAAAGTATTTCAGTACAAAAACTTTATTCAGCCATATCTCAAAAGGCGTTTATCTGATTTTCATTATTTTTTGACAGAATCTGTATTGAATAATTATCGAACTAACTAATCTGGAATTGTACTCATTGCATTTGAAAATTAGGCATGTAATGCATATATTACTACTTTCGACTGCACATAAAAAATTGAGTTTATATACATTTCTGCGCATTTGTTTTAAAACTTACAACTTGAAAATATTCTATCTGGTTACAAGGTAATAATGAGATTATGAAATATTGTTACCTATTAATGAGATTTGTACTTGTGGTGTATTTGTATATGGCCCATGACATATATGGCCCATGAAATCAGCCATTTCTTTGGCAATGGAAGATTAAATATTAAAACAAACATCGATTTATACATATTGAATAGATAAATTACCTATACTAGTATGAATCTTGAGGTTTTTGAATGTTTTTAATTATGCCGAAATACTTTTGAGCGGGAGTGTATCAGCAAAATTACAAATCTAGTGTTATTTGATACTGACAAACCATATTCAAACATTCCATGGATTGTGTACTCACACATACTGGTGGGAATGTTATCTTCAAATAGACATTTTATAATCTTCCTCTCTTGATTTCTTTTAGCCCTATTTGCCAAAGTGAATGCCTTCCTGTTGTAACTCTGTAAGCTTTTACCCTTTTAGACAACATTTACAGACAACATTTCCGGGCAATCATTTCACAGAACATTACAACCGGACAGTCAACAAGTGACACACCATTAGAAAATGTGATCAATAGTGGAAAGATTCCAGAAAACATGATCAATTTTGTAAGCTTCTTAAATGGCCCAACTTATTCTTGTATAAATAGCGTAAAAAGCCTCAAAACAAGTTCAATGTTCTGGAATTGTTAGAAGTACTCCCAGCAGGTATCCATCAAGTCGGGATGATTTGCTCAGGAAAAACAGTTTGTAAAATGCCTCCTCTCATTGACAAAGTACATTTCATGTGTACTTGACCATTGGTGGACTTTGGTTTCTTGGTACACCTATTGAACTCCTTGCACATTTAGAGGGCAAATGTTGATTGGATGTAAATATTCAGTATAATGACTTGTGGAGTGGGAATGAGGCTGGATTAGTTATATAAGATTAAACAAGGGAAAGTCCGGCACTTATTTCACTCTTCATCCCTGTCCAAAAGTGGCTGAAATGTCTTAGTGGTTATTGACTGTCAAAAGGAATACACATGGGGATTTTTGTATTTCTTACCAGCTTTTAAACATTCATTTATGATTTTTGAACTATTTAAGCAGTTTCCATTTAATTTTTATTTTAAAGAATCCTGGTCATTTAATGGAATATTTGGTTTTGGATTCAAACCTTTTCAAAAGATAAGGACACATAAACATCACAAATTCTATCTTCTGCAATCAACTGCATCAAAAACAAGATAAAAACAGTGGAACCTATTTATTTATTTATCAATTAGGCATATTTATTTGAATTTTCTTTATGCATAGTAGTTCCGTCAAGGAGCGTCATTGCTATACGGCTGTATCAAAATTCATTGTACCCTGATGTTGTTGACTTTTATATATTTTTTTCACAATGATGAAAATAAATTTGGATAACAATATTTAAATATTCAATTTTTATGTAGTTTTGACTTTTCTAAGAAGCCCTATTGATAGATATTGGAATTTTAAAAAAATCATAATCTGTTAACACAAAACCTTGATAACACAACATCTTTGTTAGACTCAACTACTTACATTCTCAGTTATTTTAACTATATATATATATCACAAATCCTTATAACACAATCTTGATTTTTTGTAACCCCACTTATTTCTTATTAACGTGTATGTCCAGTAAGAATTTTAGGAATCTGAAATTGGAAGCCATGTTATTAGATATTGCAGTAAATTTTAGTGAAAAAGGCAAAAACATTTAATAACTATTCTATTTCTCTTTTGATATTTCTATTTTAGAAAACTCAAATTGCTACATCACAAAATCATAACACTCAAATTTCAAAAGGTCCTCTTAATTTTTGAGTAACCAATTTATTCCTTTTTTATCTTTCTATTTTAGAAAGCTCAAGCGGCTGCATTACAGAACCAAACAACTCAAGCTCCGAAAGATCCTTTAACGTTTGAATCCATTAAAGAAGCTAACATCCCTCCACCAGCCCCAGAGAGAGTGGTAGATGCTGGAAAGATTGAATACCTTGAATTAGACCATACAAAAAATGAGGAAGGCCCGCCACCAAGACCCCCTAAGCCAGCGGATGCTACCACAGTGGAATACTTTGATTTGGATCCAAAGAAGACTCAAGCGTTGCAAGATGTGATGGCAGAAAGACAGAAAAATCTGAGTAGTAATAATGATAAAGCAACATGACTCACTTAATTGTATCCAGAATTACGTATGCGGATATTGCCAGTTGAGTACATTGACCTTGATCTTGTTGAAACACAAATCTTTAAAAGGATTACAAACTACGCCACCATTTTGAACCTGCACCGTAGAACCATAGCGCTCATTATAATTACCACCGTACAAGAGAATCATCAGACCCATTTCACCTTACACTAGGGCATTTGCAGCCATGGCCAATGGCGCAGACTTATCAGCCTTTATTTGGTTATACTATTCACCCTAAACAGCTCGAAACAACAAGTTGGCACTAGTGGGGCTCGAGCTCACAACTTTCAGTTTACGAGTTCTGCACTGTTCTGTTAGACCACTATCGGGTCTTGTTACTATATTAACTAAAACTGTTTTGGACTTGAAACACAAGTATACTGACAAACCGCCATGTGAAGAAAGTCATATCTGCAATAGCTGCCATTTTATATAAATTTGCATTGCACTCTGCATTATGTAGTGTTCAGTCTTGGGTAAGTAGCTCTTGAATTGGTTCTTCATGTGATTCCTTCATTAAGAACCATTTCAAGGGCTACTGATTGACATATGTGAGGTAAATTTTAAGGTTTTTTTACATTTTAATGACAAGTTATTAAGTTAATATAACATGGGGGAGCCATTGCAGATATGACTATCTTTCCCTCACCTGACAAAATTACAGTTTCAGTTTCAGTTACAGTGCAGAGTGCAGAAGATATTGCTTTTGTTTGAGAAGCAATGAAAGTCCGAAGCTAAGTGATGCATAAACCTGATGGTATCAATCAATTGAGCTCCTTAGTAAGTAATCAAGCGCTTTAAGTTAGGTGGTTTAGGTTTTTTTGATTCTGCTTTCAAATTCATGGGTGAGACAACAAAATGAGAGCAATAATTAAACAAATATCCACATGATTTAACTAAAAAAGTCAAAAGCTTCCACGCAAACCCGGGCTCACCCATTGCTAACCACGTAAGAATGGGTAAGTCTTTGTAACAGAAAAAATATAGAAATGGTGTTGACAAATCACTTGGGATTCAATATCCATGACTAGTTTACTAATAAAAAACGCTTTAAAGAAAACTATTTAAGCAACTTTATTTTTTCATTTTTTTCAACTGCATTGGCACCCGATTTTTCGGAATGAGCGATATAATTGTTTGGTACTCTAGGGTTTTTAAGGGTTTATTTACTAAAGGAACTAGAATGCCATATTGTTCTTTCCAATCCACAAAACTTCTATAAAATGCTTCTATTATATCTTCATTCAGTAGTGTAATTACATTCTTTGGCAAGTGACACTGAGACATCTTTTTCTTTACCTTATTATATATGCCACAAGATCATGTAACATGTCAGATATATGAGATAATTATCTTGAATGAAAATGGTGAATGGGAACATTATTTATGACATGTTATTGTGTACAACACGAGACCAGCTTCTATGAAATGAGTGGAAGTCACAAATTTCAAATTATTGCATTTGAAATCTTTATATTCTCAGCTTTCAAATGATTTATTTTCCATTAGGAGATAATAATAATACACTGTATTTGTATATTGCCATTCACCTAAGTACCATGGCGCACAAAAAAACAAAATACAAGATACGCTACAAGGAAAATCAAAATGAACAGTCAATGAAAAGAGTATAAATGAGTCTTCACAAGCTTTTTGAAAAGTTCAACAGACAAAGCAGTTCTGATGTTAATGGGCAACAAATTCCAAGATTTGGCTGCAATTGACTGGAATCTTTTGTCCCCGGTAGTGCTACTGGATTTAACGATGTTGAGACGCGTGTTATCTGCTGAAGATCTGAGGTATCGGCCAGGTTCATTGAAAGTAAACAGTTCCTCTGAGTAGTCTGGAGCTAGTCCATTGACAATGTTATAAATGTACAGGAGAGTTTTGAAAGTGATTCGCTCGCGAACTGGTAACCAATGAAGTGAATCAATCAGCCTTGCTGCATCCGCTCTCATACCAACTCCAAAAACTACTCTTGCTGCCCTGTTCTGAAGTCTCTGTAACCGAGTCATATCTTTAGATGAAAGAACTGTGAAAGTGGCATTACAATATTCAAGTCTCGATATAACAAGGGCCTGAACAACATGATGGCAGGTATTCTGATTGATTTAATGACGAATTCTCCAGATATTTCTGATGTGAAAGTTAATGGAACGGCGCAATGAAAAATCCAAAATGTACTTGTTCATCTCCAACCCGCCGTAAATGCGGCAAATATTATTTTGAACTACAAGTGAAATACATGCAAAGGTTGTAATTCTGCAAAGTGTCATTTCAAGAATTTGATCTGGAGTATGAAAAATACATATCATTCTGAGGACCAAGAGGCCGCATTTACGGCAGGTTGGAGATGAACAATCACAAATAGTCAAAGGATAACGATTGAGCGGAAATTGAGACTGAAGATGCTTGAATATAATGGAGTATAATAACAAATGATCAATTGACTGTGAACAATTGCATTTCTCATCAGCATTGTTAGCTCACAAACCTTAATTATATTGACAAATATATGCATGGATGCATTTTACATGACCTTGCCATCATATTTTCAATTCAGAGGCTATTTATTCAAAATCTTTTTTCGTAACATTGTTCCTGCTCATTTTGATTGAGCCACTGGTCTTAATTATGTATACAATATGTGACCCGTCATATCGAAAGGTACCTTAAGGTCGGCAAAATTGAAATTAATTTTTGGTCTCATCTGAAAGATTATTTTTTAAGCTTTAAAATGACACCTTGCTTTTGGTTATTGGATGTTCGATTGCAAAGTTACATTGGAATTGGTAAAAGGCATCGGTCTGATTCAGAAAACTGTCGTTCCGAGAAAATCAAGTTTTAAGTTTCTGTACTGGTAAAACTTCAATGGGGAAAGGATTTTTATATCGATTTTAACAACATTTGTCGTATGTTATGGATGTTGAAACCTAATTAATATGATAGAATACACTTCAAAGGTAACATTTCTGATGAAATTAGAAATTCGACCTTCGATGTGATTGTTGATTATGCTCAGCTTCAATGGCCTGTATCTCGTAATTTACTATGCCGGTATTAAGGTACCTTTAGATATGACGGGACACATATATGTGTGCCGCAGCGGTAAAAGGATGCAGATGTAGGCTTCCATGTGTAGCTCAAAGTTCAAAATTTATTTTAATAGCACATTCAAATACAACTTAGAATTAAACAAAACAGTACTTTAAAAACACAAGAAAAGAATGGTATTGAGGAGATAGCAAAAGGCCAGTAAGGCCTCGGGCCATCCCTTAAGTAGGGCCTAAGTTACACACGATAAAAGAGTATGGCCTAAAAAATACAAAACACATCACTCATCGTAGCATATCTGATGTGTACTAGTTGTATGCATCAGATATGCTACAATGAGCAAAAAATACGACCAACAACTGCATCATTTTGCTGCTGCGGCACTCTTATTGATATAGATGTCTAGTTTCTTGTAATTGTGGAACAATGTAGTTTTAACACACCCAAAATTCATTGAAAAAATTGAAATATTGAGATTATGTGGCCTTTATTTTTTTATTGTATAAGGAAGTTCTTGTTAACAAACATGATTATAAAACTGTTATTTATCAGATGCAATATGTGATTGGCCGGCCCCCTTAGACTACCTGAATAGTTGGTCTATGTTCAATTTTGTTTTACTGCAAATTCAAAAGGAACATATTTTTAGCTCTAAAATTTTGCAAAAAGTAGAGTTCTGAAAATCCACATGAAATGATAGGTGTTTCACCATAACGAAAATTCTAAAAGAAATGTTTGTTATATTAAGTGAGAAAAATCTAGAATGTTGTATGACATTTGGATTGAAATATGCCTGGTTTATAGTTCTCATTTGTATAGAATATTCTATACCTACTTCGTACAGTATTCGTTATTTCACATTACATGTATCAATGTAATAACAACTATTTCATGATAGAATATATTCTATAGAAGGTCAGATTAGTTTCACCATGAAGAGATCAGTCTGGTATAAAAAAAAAACACTGCACATGACAATTAATTTACCAGTTGTAACATTTTTGCATGATGGTAACATTTTACACCATGTGAGAAATTTAAAATGAAATGTTCATTCAGAATGAAAATTTTAATTAATGATATTTTTTTTCACCATGAAAAAAAGTTCTGACTGAAAATGTCTTAAAATGATGAAGTATATTTTGGCCTTAAGCTTTATAAGTATGTGTTGGTGATGACCATCTCGCTCATGAACCCGAGTGGCTAGTTAAGTATAATGTTGTAAACAGGCCCTGGGATGGTCATGCGACCAAGAAAAAGATGAATTAGGGTTGTTTTAAGGACCGAATGGTTAATCAGGTGACACTTTTTAGGGTATCAAAAACAGCCATTTTTAATAAATAGGGTACCATTTCAAACCCTAATGTGAAAATAGTATTTGTGAAATCATCTTTTAGGATGTGAATCGGGGAAATCAGCATTTTGGTTTCCCAAGAAATCACCATTTAGGGGGTGTTTTGAAAAACTGTGACTGGTTGCCCTGAGTTTAAAAGCTGCTAAGTGCAGAATTCTTGTGTTTAATGGAATAGTACATTAACATATCAGTTAAGAAACTAATAACTGTGACAGAAAATGCAATCTGATATTCATGTAATGGGTTAAAGCACCCGTCAGTTAACCTTTCCTTAATTGTTTCTTTTAGCAAGAAACTTTATTTACTCTTATTGCTCCGTGGGTAAATTTGCGATCACATAGAACTATACTATTCGGGTATACGGTGCAAGATTTTACTTGGGCACACATATAGATTCAATCGAACATGTGAATTTGATGCTACTGGGTCACATAAGAGGGCACTATTAGAAGAAAACGTATAGCTCGCCGTGCATATATAACATATTGCTATCGAATAGTGTATAGCCAATACCGTATGCTTATATGTGATTGCAGCCTTAGAAGTCGTGTTAAAATGTTGGTCGCCTGTGCGAATACTCCGCCTTGGGGAACTGCATACAGTGTATAGACCTTTTCACAACACAACTTTCCGTGAATTTCCGAAACTGATTTTACACTTTCCAGCAATTGCAGACAGAAAAAGTGACTCTTCAAGACAATAACCAGAATGT
>JXSR01S023760.1:16135-29494 GCA_000969725.1 Ophiothrix spiculata | reverse complement strand
GGGGGGGGGGGGTCCTAGGGGCCCTACCACAGATTTTCGCGCGTAGCGCGAAAACGCAAAATGATTTTTATATCGCCGCTCTATGTAATTGTCAAACTTGTCAAAATGTTATTTTTAGCCGCTTTTCTGGAAGCCCAAATGGCCAAAAAAATTGTTTTTTGTGATTTTCTCAACAAATGTGATTTTTAGTCAAAAATCAACATCAGCATCGTGTAATTAAAAGTTCAGTTCTAAATACAATCCAATAAAGTGAAAAGCATTTACGGGAAATATTTCAACTCCTGTCAGGAGCCTTTCTCAATACGAGACTGGTATTGGTGAGTTTATAGACTGGCAATCTTTGACGACTTGGATGACGTCATCTCTGAAGGTTGCCGGATGATTTGGTCGTATGTTCTGGAAAGTTTGTATGACCCCTCATCCTTGTTCATTGCTTTGGTCCCCCTGTTCCTTATCTAAAAGACAATACCAGTCTCGGATTGAGAAAGGCCCCTGACAGGAGTTGAAATATTTCCCGTAAGTGCTTTTCACTTTATTGGATTTGTATTTAGAACTGAACTTTTAATTATGTTGATGAACAATCCTGATGAATCTTATACAGAATCAGCATCATGTTCCTTGTGAAATTTCCTTTCTGGAAATGTATACTTTTATTAACTTTAAGCACTTTGTTAAAAAGTTATGGTACAAAATAAACTTGCAAAAACATTAAATTGAGTAAGGTGTTTTTACAAGTTACACCAGCTTACACCCATTATAAGCTAATTTAGCCAGAGATGAAAACGGGCATAATGGGTGCCCATAAATGTGGTTCGTGTGGATGAGATATGTACATTGTGCATTAAACTTTGTCACAACTTTTCAATATTCGTATGAAATGTCATAATTTTGGTAGATATGTATTAGTCTATAAAATCAATCAAAAATAATAGCCAAATAAAGTTATTTATCAACTCTAATCAACTATTACCAGGAAGGAGTTAGTTGTGGATCCAAAAACTTGGTGTAAGATAAATGATATGCTTCCAAAGCCTAGTAAATGTTAAATCTTAGTAACTTTTAGCACTGACCAGTAAAAGTAAGGCCTGTTCCACAGTTGAATCTATGGTTTCAAAGACTATAATCCCTAGGACCAAAATGTGGATTTTTGGCGCCAAAATATTCTGTAAAGTCTGAGTAAAATTTGTTCAGGTAAATTAATTGGAAATTACTTTTTATAATCTGGATATCAATGTCCAGGTTCGGTTTTCTCAATTTTTTGATTGTCATTTTATTTTTTGAAATATTCCCGAATATGGGTCCAAAAAGTGTCAATTTTGCCATTTTTTGTGTTAACAAAAATGACCACCTTTAACCTGTTTTTTGCAATACTTCCAAAATAAGATTTAAACAAGATGGTTCTCGAACCAGTAGTCTCGCCTGCGTATCGACCGCCTACTTAATCATCATTCAGTTGTAGGGTGGAGTAGGATAGGGTAGGAGTGACGTTGGTTCAAGTACTTTCTATGGTATAAGTTTAATCCATGTGGGGTCAGGTGTTCATGAGCTATAACCTTGACCTCACCATGACCTCGGATGACCTCATGTCAACTTTTTGAACAATTTTGGAAATTTGACCTCAGATGACCTTTTGACCTTGAATGACCTTCTCCGCACCCCCCCCAAAAAAAAAAGACGCGTCGCTTGTGCTAATCCCAAACCCCTTCATGTCACCAAGTTTCATTACCATAGCCCTTACGGTTTAGGAGATATACTTAAAATTAAAAATTACGCATAAATTATGCAAATTAGGTACTTTATATGCATAGTTTGCGTTCAAATTGTACGCAACGCCAGTTCAGCTTCAACCCTACCCACTCACCAAATATCATCTACATAGGGCATACGGTTTCCGAGATTTGCTCCGGACAAGAAATGCGGACGGCGGACAGTTTTAAGGAATGGTATATCTCTTACTGAAAAATTTTCAGGCGAGACAAAAATGGCTCAAAAATGAGGGGTTGACACCAACCTTTTCAATTTCTTATGTTTCTCCTTTATTTTAGAAAAACTACTTACAAAATTTTAATTTCTTTTTTTAAATATTTTTTGAGGATATTTTCAGGATTTTTACAACAAACGTTCAAATATTAATTTCTAACGTTTTCCTTTATTATAGAATTGAGAGGATTGCAAGAGAAACTTCATCATTTTAAATTTTTGTGTTTTTCTTTAGTTGTTTGTGGGGATTGAAAAGATATAAAATGTTGTTCTTTGTTTTGTGTGGATTTAAAAAAAAAAAAATCAAACAAACAAACAACAACTAAATGTTTTTATATAAAGATATTATTTTGAGAATTTGAAAACTAACTTGTATGAAGATATTTGAGAAGATTTGAAAAGCTAGGGGAGACCGGGGATGGACGTTACAAATTGTACATTTCGGGACATTTATTTATAGACCACAAAGAGTCCATCTTGGATAGCCTATTATGTTGACTAAGATATGAGGCATAAAAACCATGAAAACATCAAACAACACCTAATTACCTACTAACTAATTAATGAAAGTATCTTTTTTGTAACAACCTACCCCGTATATGGCTTAGTTGTTACACCAGATGGGGTAAGTTGTTGCAATGTTAAATCGGTTGGGTGTTTGGACGATCCTTTTCTACCAAGAAGCCCAATCAATTTGTATTTTTTTAGCTTTTTTGTTTAACTAACTGATTATCCATTGTAGCAATAAAAAATGTATGTTGAAATGTTATTTACAAAAAAAAAAGGAAAAGAAATCAAGTTCATCACAGTAAATGTACTTGGGTAAGTTGTTACATTGCCACAATATGATGGTGCAACAACCATCCCCATGGGGACTTTTGCACACAAACTTGACCATGTACATAACATTGAGGCAGAATTACATGTCATACCTTTGGGATATATAAGTTACATAAATGTGCTATATTCATGATAAGAAGCTACCATTTATGTACCTACAGTTGTAGAGTTATAGTAAAAATAAAGTTTTGTCAGAAACTTACTAGAGAGTACAAAAATTGTTTTTATGCCATAATATTTTAACAAAACATTGGGGACACCTCATGCTTAGCATGATACCCCAGCTATGTGTAGGCAATATGTGAATGTTAGTTTAGCCTGTCATATATTGTTCCAACTGGTCACATTGAGAAGTGTACCAACTGCCCCGTGTAACTTCCATCCCCAGTCTCCCCTATATGAAAATTATACTGTTTTCTTTATTTTGTGAGGCATTGAAAACCTTTGTAAAACTTTCTAATATTGTTTTTTGTCTTTATTTTGTGAGGACATTTTGTGGAGATTTACACAAACATTAAACATTAAACATTTCAATTTTCTTGTGTTTTTCTTTATTGTGTGAGGATTAAACAAATAACTTTCAAAATGTCTAATTCTTATGTATTAAAACAAAAAATCCATTAAAGTAGGCTAGGAGTACACATATTAGTAACATGTTTAATTTTTATTTATAAAAATATAACAAAACTAAAAAAATTAACAAAATGTATGCAGAGATATACAAATAAATATTATTTATACTCTATAAACCTTGAAGTATGCAACAAGCAACTCTGTTACAAGATCCATAGCATATCCTTTTTATTCTACAACATTGTACACTGGTGGTTTTGTATTGTGTAAGAGACTAGAAATGATTGATTAGGATATTAAGACCAAATCACTGCATATAATACATTTGGTACATGAATCTTTCATGATTTTGGAATTATTTTTGGATAATTTTGTTGCTGATACACAGACAAAGCTTGAATATAAGTTCATTTGAATATTCAACTTGATTGGGTACGTTGTTATGATTCGAAAAGTACGGACTAATTTATTTCCGTGTATGGTCATATTGGTTTATGTGGGTAAATAGGTTGCTTGTTGCATACTTCAAGGTTTACAGAGTATAGTGTATGTATCTTACACAATATAAAACCACCAGTTCACAATGTTGTAGTTTACAAGGAATATGCTATGGATCTCGTAACAAATAAGTTTTCAGTCCCGGGGGGGGGGGGGGGGACTTAGTACAAAAGTGATTACGCCATCATTACGGGGATGTGCCGCAAACTTGGGTAGCAAAATCAGGCTGTCTGGTATTTCAATGGGTCCTTTTTCTTTGCAAAATGTGGTATTTTGATGGGTCTGTTTTCCAAAATTTTCTATGGGACTATCAACACCCCATAGCTAGTACCTCTGAAAAAAAATCACCTCTATAACCATAAATTGACTAAAAATGAAATTTACAATATTTCATGAAACTGCCATGAGCACTGACAGATACCAAAATCAGCACAGCACATGATATTTTTTACTGATTTGTTACCAGCATGGGCTGCCTTTCCCTCTCTTTTCATACTTTTCATTTCTATTCCATCTCCCACTTTCAACTGTTAAGGCCAAATCATAGTCGGCCTCCAAACAAAATTTTTCCTACCAAACATTTGGTCGGGACGTCAAAATGACGAGTGACTCCAAACAAAATAACTTCAACACCGAGTTGAGAATGCTATTGAATTGCCATATACATTGGACCAAATGTTTGCTAACCGTTCATACTTTAAGTTTGATGGCAAATATTTGGTGTAGCACGACCAAATGTTTGGTAGGAAAAATTTTGTTTGAAGGCCGAGTATGAATTCGCCTTTAGCCTAATCACCTCTTCTGCTAATGGTAAGAGTTTTGTACTAAAATGACCTAATTAGTACTAGTTATCAAGGTAAGTTTTCATCATTCCAACGGCTTACCATTGTTAAAATTTCACTTTTTTAATACATTTCTTTTTTATAAGAAAGTCAGAAAGTGTTTAAATCGTAAATGTAGCAAAAGAATTCCCCGGACTGATGTAAAAGAGAACATTGCTAAGATGCATATACTGATGTGTCCAAGATGGGAAAAGTTAGAATAATATCATCAAAAGGGTCACAAAGGGTCAACCTGGTCCATAGGACAAAGACAAGATCAAGGCAAAGACATCACTGCAAAATACAAAATATTTAAAACTTGAAAAACGGAAGTTTTAAATTTAACAGCTGCTTTCAGTTAAAGAAAGCTGCTTATCTCAATGGTCATTTTCATTTTTTCAAATAAATTCTATGATTATGATTCAAGTCCTTAACCTTCATTCTAAATACTGTACACATGACAATGAATAAGGAATTTACCAGGGTATAGAAAAAGGAGGGCTAACTGATATTTGTTTTCGGGTAACCACCCGAGTTCCACAGGTTCCGAAGGTGACCCTATGTGAGACCGAAAATTGGCAAAAATTGGTGAAATGATACCCTATCTGAAACCATAAATCTACCATATCTGTTCGAATGGATACCCTATCCGAATGAATGCCCTATTTGAGACTGTACGCAAATCTGACGAAATAATTATTACAAGAAATCATGGGTAAAATGTAATTGTACACCATTTCAACACTGTTCAGAAGTGCCTCTACGTATTTGAAGCACTTTAATCGAAATTTAAGGCACCATTGACATTAATTCAGCCATTCGTCCTTAGTTTGATACACTATAAAAGACCGTGGCAAAATTTGATACCCATGAGCTATGTGAGACTTGCAGAGCACCATATCGATTTTGATGCCCTATATTGCAAGTCTCGAGTCCTGTCCAGGTCTTACCTTTTTGGTAACGCGGGTGGTTACCCAGTCAGAATACCCAGTTACCCCCCCCCTATATAAAGATAGATGTTCCAGTGCACCACACATGCTCTGTGATTAAAGAATTCAACAAATATCTAATTCTTTTGAAATCTTGCAGGTACGGGCTAAGTAATTAATTGCCATGGTATCAGGCCAAGGTATCTTGGCTGATGGCAGAAAAGGAGGCAGGGGGTTATATACAAGATTTTTAAAGTATAAATATTTATAAACCTCAATTGATGACAAATCTTTAATATTTTATCCAAACTCAACAGGTAATAAAATTTTCTAGATATTTTAGTTTTTCTACAAATAGCAATTTATGGTACATGCAACAACACTGAATAATATAAAAATATGACATTTCCATACCTATACCATATAAATATATACCATTAATATATCATAAATCTTCACTAGAAATCTGTCATTAAATAAATGTTTATAAACCCAAATATTGCATACTACCCTAGGCTAACACTATAATAATTACACACACCAAACCAGTCTCACAAAATGATAAAAATCACAAGCAAAATATCAAGGCATTTGTACAAACAAACAAAATATCATATAAGGCAAAAATAAAGAACTCTGTCTCAGGTTTCAGCGCTCATAGGGTTAAAAAAGAATTTTACCGCATTTTTTTTAATAGGTTTTCAGGAGATTTTTGGTTTTTTATTTTCGGTCGAAAAAAAAAAAGTGACCTAAAAATTTAACAAAAAATGATTTCTGCATAGCGCATAGCCTTTTTGACTTAAAATAAATGCGTAGCGCTTAGGGTTTTGGGCCTAAGGAACCTGAGACTAGAGTTTTTTGGGGGGCCTAAGGTAAAGTGATTATCATATAATATTGATAATATTGTACGCGGTAATGATTATGATCCTGCTATTTCAATGCCTAAAAACTTGAAACTTTTGACCTTCCTGTTGTTTTGTTTTGTAAGAGAAGGTTTCATCCCGGGTGCATGATAAACTCTCAACGGTTACATACAATCATAAATGTGGCCATCCATCCCAAACCAGCCGTAAATGCAGCCTCTTGTCATTTTCACTTTTTTGAATATTTGAAAAGACCATGTTATAAGGATGATGACACCTCAATGAACTTCACTTGATTTGCAGAAGTCAAGTTATGGTCCATCAAAGGTTGTCAGAGAGAAAAAATGTATAACTGAGATAAACATGTTCAAAGATCAGTAAGCCCCCATATTTTCTGTTGATTGTACTCAAAATATACAGATATCAATCATATCATACTTGCCAACATTTGAAAACTGGAAGGAGGAACAAATGGGCACATTTTTGTCCTCTGATATACTTCATATTTCCTATCATTTTGTTGAAAGGAAACTTTGTTGGTGTTTTGTAGTAACCACAAGGATTGTAAATTTGCTGCATTTACAGCTCACTTGAGATCAGGGGCGTAACCAATGGGGAACTTGCCCCCCCGGACGCAAAAAAATCGGGAAGGAGAGCAAAAAAATGGGAAGGGAAGAAAGGGCAAAGAATAGGGAAAAGGGGAGGGAAAAGAGAAGAAGAAAGAAAAGGAAGGAAGAGAAAAGGGAAAGGAGAAAAGAAAAAAGAAACTATTATTTAATCCAAAAATAGGCGTTTTTTAGCTGAAATAAAGAAATATGTCAAAAAAAATTTGCATATATCCATCACTGAATTGTTACTGTCTATGCTGTTAAATACTACTACAGGGTGTCCCCGAAAAAACGTACAATTTTTGTGTGTAATTTTCTTAGGTTTAACCAAGGAATCTTTAGGGGAATCAGGATACGCTACCATCTTGTGTCGCTTATGGAGCAGAGTTATTGTACCTCCAGATATATTTGGAATTTGGCTCGATATCCAAGTAGATCGCGTAAATCTTCACTTGACACATATACAGCGTGCAATATGTTCCATGCGCAAACTGTGTCTGTAGTGTGTATACTGATTTGCTCTGGTCACAGCACACCAATTTTCCCGCTTATCTGTAATGAAGACTCTCGAAGTGTGGCATGCGGAGATGTAAAATGCCGGATGTACAATAACTCACCCTCCATAAGCGACAATCCAAGATGGCAGCCTTCCCATAGGATTTACACAGCAGTCAAATCAAAATGGCGGCAAATCCCAATTCCCCTATAAAATTTCCTTGGGTTTAACGGATAGTCAGAAAGTATGTAGGTAAAGGTTGTAGTTCATGAATTGAACTTGGTCATGAAGCAGAGGTGATTTTGAATGGAATTAGATTACCGATTGGAATGAAATGTACTAAAAAATTATACCTTTACACAAAAATTGTACATTTTTTTTCTGAATTCATTCAAATACATCTGTTTTGATAAAATACATTGCAAAAGTGGTCTGGTGACAATACCATTGACTGAATGTGACTGGGATTCACATCAATAGCAATGTCATTTCATATATTTAATTCACTCTACCTGAACTCTATAGATGAGTTGACATAGGACGTCATGCCCGGCAGTGTGCACGTTCATATCCATTGTTCCTTGCCCGGCACTATGCGTGCGCAGAAGGTTTTATTTAGGACACATGCTTTCAAAATTCACGCCAAATAAAGTAGGGTTATTAAAATGTGCAGCAATCATTTGTTGTTCCCTCATGCATATCTGTGGACTAGCTCCTTACCTGTGTTTATAGACATTAGTGTCAACTCATCTATACTCTTATCTATTTACTTTTCGAATCCTTTTCCTTATATTCTATCCACATTTTGGTCTCAATAATTTTGTTTAAAAAAAAACATATTTATCAATTTGTGTACAAGACAAATACTTAATCATACTAGCACATAATATACATTGCAAGGGTGTAAAAACATGATTGTCACCATTGTCAAAAATGTACAAAAAAAGAAAGACATGGGTAGTGGATATTTGATTAATTATAACTTGGTAAAAATTAGCAATAATGCATGTTCAAAATATAAGTGGAGCAATCAATGTATGAACTGAGTTTACATGAGTTTAATCTATCCCATTATAAAATGGGCTACTGTGTAAAAATAGTAATGGTTACCATAATTAGACACATTTTCACATATATTTCCAAAACGGAACATACCTAAGCTATGTAATTTGTTATTTTATCATTTGTATATATATATGTTTATGGGAATGAATAAACTGAACTGAACTGAACCATGCATGAGCCACCGGGTCAACTGAATTGGGCAGCACTCCTATATTTTAGGACTATAATTAATGATTACATTTCAGTATGACTTTGTACTGCATATTTATCATTAAAGGAGCTTGGTCCAATTTTTCAAAATATTGTTTTCAGTGTCATATGAAAGATGACTACTAAAGAGGTTTAAGTTCCAAATTTCAGCTGAATCCGTCAAACCGTTTTAATTTTATGGCCAATTTTGTGTTTTTGAGCTGCCTATTCGCTACCATAATTAGACACATTTTCACATATATCTCCAAAACGGAACATACCTAAGCTGAGAAATTTAAGAGGGGTTATGAGAAAAATATGAGCAATATTTTGGTACCAAAATCTCTAAAGTTTGAAAAAAAGTTGAACCAATCGGGCCATGCTCCTTTAAGATATACAGGCCTTAATTGTTCATTAGTTGCATCAAAATGCAGTAAGTACTCTTTCATTTTTTGCTTTTGGCTCATTGCAATAACAAAAATTAAATACATATTTATTAACATAAAATCATAAAATCGTAAAAATATACAATTCTGCAATTTACATGACACCATAAATAGAGATATGCTCATATCTTACAAGGGTATTTTGAGTGTTATTTTTTTGTATATTTCAGGCAAAGTCAGTTATCTTCAAATGGTGCCTTCAGAGTTTAGTTCATCAATGTGCATCGTTCAAGTTCTGATGATATGCAGTTTTTACTTGCACTACCATGATTTAGAGTCAGTGTAATCAATGCAAACATTGAGCGACACATTGACGATTTAGTCTGAACGCTCCAAAATTCGATGGAGGTAGAACATACTTCTTGGACCAAAATAAGTTCCTATTTCACATATAATCCATTATTTGATCATTTGAAATATAATAAACAAGGGGCATTTTCACGAAAAAGTGGACATGAGAAAAATATTGAAAAAAGGATGTAACTATTCAATGAAAAATGCTACCACCATATATTTGGTATCAAAGAAAGCTATTTTATAGCTCTTTAAAATAAACTTAATTTTGAAAAGACTGAACAAAGATGTCTATGAAATTTCTTTAAAAAACCTATTTTTTGGTCAAATTTCTTGATTTTTATAATGAAAAGTAGTAATTTTCATTTATTTTTTTCAACCCATTCTTGGTTGTTTACTTGGGTGTTATTGTTCTAAATGGCTTAAATAAGGATCAAATTTACACATGAGGTTGTATTTTTTGTTAATCCTGACTAGGCTTTACAGTTCAGTGCACCCAAAAATCAGCGGACAAATTGTCCTTCCGTTACCGTCCTTCCGTGACCATGATCCCTTCGCATTTCGCATTGTTAAAACATAACTGTAGGGAATATTTTGATGTGGAACATGGCAAACTATTGCAAAAACACCAAGCAATGCATTCAGTAACTTTGAAATAAAATTTCTTCATAACTTTCATAAAAATTTTCACAAATGTACTCAAGGTGAAAAACCATGTCCGTTTTGATGTCCTTCCGTGACCGACCTCATTAGTATGCATATTTTGCGACAGAGGAATTTTTATGAAAAAATTCATGTTGAATATGAATGCTTTCAGGTATTCTCAACTAAATATGGAATTAGTTTTATTTTATCCAATTCAATTTTGGCAATGTATTTTTTTGAAATACAGAAAAATTCTGTGATTGTCCTTCCGTGACCGTGAAAATGCCCCAAGGTAAAATGAAAATTTCAGTTCATAAATGTTTGGCAAAAATATGAAAGATTGACACTTATTTTGTGGATCTGTAACCTGATATAGCTTTAAAATATATTTGACTGTTATTTTTACATTTAATGGTTAATTCATGGGAAACCATTAAAACCATTTAACCATTTAAAATAATCATTGTTTATTGGTAAGCTTAAACTGCTTTAAATAATATTATATCATGATTGCCTTGATTTGAGCCGTGCAATAATTATTTTCCATTGCACGGCATGAAACAAACCTGTGTGATATCATGATATAAAACAAATATTGAATGCCTATGCTCGTGCAATAGTACAAATATATCATTCGGTTAAATTTAGACTGATCCATTTCACTCGGCTACGCCTCGTGAAATAGAAAAGTCAAAATTTGACCTCATGATATATTTTGTACTATTGCACTCTCAGGCATTCAATATTTGTATACTATTATGAATGTATACCTTGGCAGAAAATGACTCGTAATATTTCATGAGCAAAAACCAGATTTAGAGAAAATAGATATAAGCCTAGTGCAAAGACCTCACCAACCATGGGGCTCAAATAATATTGGTTATTAGTCCACTTGGGTCATTGGGTCCTAATCAAAATCACTTAAAGCTGCATTTCACTTGAATGCATGTTTTCAATATCTGTGCATTGTGTAAGATCCAATGCATCAATGTTGGCTAAAATTTGTATCCCAATTGCATCCCTACGCTGACACCCAGTCTGGTATCTCCACTCCTTAAATCTATGACAAAACACATTAAAAATATTTATGATTTGTCATGAACCTTGGTTATTTTGGTGTCTTTGCTTATACAGCTTTGCAGTGTCAAAGATCATGATACTCAAAGCTGCAATGCTATTTTTTCTGGACAAAGCTCTCCAACTGACTCCACTTTGGCATTTTCACATTACACCATTCAACCCACATCACTGGATTTGAAATTACTGTGACCTCTGTTATTTGTGTGATAAACCCATTGGTATAGAGGGGAGATACCAGATTACCTATACCATCAATGGTAATGGCATCATCAGCCATCGGGCTCAAATTGGGGAGACCGGGTCCACTCGAGTATTGTAAACCGGGATGACTTTGAATGCCGGTGTGACTTTGAACGAATTCCTGATTTCTTTTCTCACGAAGTAAGGGCTAAGAGTAAATTGTAAAAAAAAAAATCACCTTGTTTAGGCTTTCGCCAAGGAAACCCAACTGGTACATGGTACCAAGTAAGCTGAAAGAAGCTTATCTTTAACAGGGCTCCAAGATGTTTTTTAAATTCAGTTTTGAATGCAGGAGGAAGACCGGAGCACCCGGAGAAAAACCTGAGGAAGCGAGCAAGGACTGAAAACCAAATGCACATAAAGCGCCAGCGCGGGACTCGAACCCGGGACATCATTGGTGCAAGGCGATGTTACTTGTACAATTGTGTTGGAAGTGGCCATCTTTCTCTTTCTGTTTTTCTTGTTATCATCTCTATTATCAGCATCTTTTCAAAGATGCATTGGCCAGCATGCATAAATTAGCCATTTCTGGCTATCCAGGTTGGTACTTTTGTATGAGCTTGGAAGAGACCATGAGTTCATCATGGATCTAATGGCATGTGTCCGACACGGATCAACCGAGTTAACAAACAAACAAACAAACAAACAAATCTTTGACAAGGTTGTTCGCAAAACACACGTATTGCCTGATAGTGGTTTGTTAAGGATTTCAACTGTCTCATGTTAATTGTTGAAATTCACAAACCACCTGGTCGAAATTTTGTTCCAAAGTCACCCTGGCATTCAAATTAAAAACAAGTTTACAGTACCACCACCAAAAAAAGCGCCCTGGAGTACAGCTAGAAATACTACTTTACCCAACGGTACTCAGACATGAATGTGAATTTCAATAGTCGTACATCACAACAATATTCAGTGCCACATCAGCAATAATCCAAATACCCCAAATCTGATCCCATTCCATAAGAGAAATGGCACCGATTCTGGAACCTCCTCTCTAAATCTGTATGGATGAACCTTATATTCTCATTTACACTTTTCAGAAGTAGGATATCCTAAGATCGATTCAACATTACTCATAAAAAAAAAAAAAAAAATAGAGTGTGATCTTGTCCTACTACCTACCAGGGGATCCTATCAAACACTTCTACAATTCATTATTTTCATTACTCATCTTGTGGAATATCACACCAGACACTATTCTTGAGGTGCACCAAGCTTTCCAGGAATTTTGTCGTCATATTTTCAAACTTCACTGGGAGTGGGTTGTGTGACCAATTATTAGTTGCCCTGCTGTATTCACTTGTCCCTGTACTTGAGGAATAATCCGTTACCTGTAAAATGATTAAATGAATCAGTGATATCAAATTAATGAATGTGTTTTAGGAACTATTTTTTTAACAATGATAACAAATATGTAGAGTAAAAGACCAACAGTGCTGTATATCATTGACTATTTCAAATACCATGCAGTAAAGCCAGGCAATAAATTTGCATTTTTTTTTTCAATGTTATAAAGTAATGGTTTATCATAGTGCAGGCAGAAAAATTATGAGTTAATTGACAAATGAATTTTCACTAAAATATTAGTATCTTCTAGTTATATGCAGTTCATAAAAAATACATATTTTGGCTCAATTAGGGCCACAATCCCCAGGGGGGGGGGGACACTCAAGTATAATGTTGCAGGCATAGAGTGACCAGTTTTTCAAAACACACCCTAAAGGGTGATTGTTTCTGAAGCCAAAATATACCCCTTTTCCCCCATTCACAACCTAAATCGGGACATGAA
>JXSR01S023758.1:47343-61286 GCA_000969725.1 Ophiothrix spiculata | reverse complement strand
ATATATATTTCTTATTATGTATCATATAATTCTGAAGAGTTAATTCCGATTTCAAATGGTTAAAAATGTATATGCTGTCCTATAATTGGTAACTAGTTTTATAATACATTAAAGCATGTATTAACCAGTTCGCTGTTGCGAGTTCAAAATGTCTGTATTTGTACTGTGCTAAGCATAATGTGAAAGCAATGCACTTAACTGACTTTTGAAAGGTCATAACTAGCTATTGGAATGTGCTATAAACCTGATTTATTTACCATCTGTTGCATTTGGATTTTCCCTTTTCAACCATATATGATGACATACTTAGTACACTTTTCTGTTTGTGCAAGGAAGTTATTACAAGGCTTATGTGCATGTGGTTCCGAAGCCACGCTAGCACAGACTATAAGAAGGTACTGTGTGGCTCGTGAACCACGGTAGCACTCAACTGGTTAAGGGATCAGTAGCGATACAATCCAAATATCCGCTATATACGGAATTAGCAATAAATCAGAATGGATACGGAGCTAGCAATATGGGCATTTGTCACATAGTTTGTTGTAGTTTCCAAGCAGCTGACTTGAAAAAATAAAAAAAATACAAAATACTTTATCAACCTCTTCCATGTTAAAATGACGGTCAGATGTCAAAATCAAATATTAGAAAATCTGAAAACAAATAAACTTTCGGCTACGTAGAACCATGTACCTCAACACCTTAAAACGTAACTCGTGGGAAAGAATCATCCCAAACCAAAATCCTTCCTAGCCCTATCCGCCATACAGAAGTGAAATGCTCATACTTGTTAAACAGCATAGATTTATTTTATATAGGATTTCCATTACATTACATGAGATTGTTGATTGTCAGTAAAGTTTACACTGCTATGAGATTGTTGATTGTCAGTAAAGTTTGCACTGCGACGAGATTGTTGATTGTCAGTAAAGTTTACACTTTAATGTTATTGTTCATTGTCAGAAAATTGTACACTGCTTTAAGATTTTGGATTGTAATCAGTAAATTTTACGAGATTGTTGATTGTCAGTAAAGTTTGCACTGCTATGAGATTGTTGATTGTCAGTAAAGTTTTATACTGCATGAGATTGTTGATTGTCAGTAAAGTTTACTCTGCTACGATATTGTTGATTATCAGTAAAGTTTACTCTGCTATAAGATTGTCGATTGTCAGTAAAGTTTACTCTGCTACGATATTGTTGATTGTCAGTAAAGTTTTGTACTGCTATAAGATTACTGCTATGAGATTGTTGATTGTCAGTAAAGTTTGCACTGCTACAAGATTGTTGATTATCAGTCATTGTTACACTGCCACGAGATTGCTTATTGTCAGTAAAGTTTATCCTGTTACGAGATTGTTGATTGTCAGTAAAGTTTTATACTGATATCAGGTTGTTGATTGACAGTTATGTTTGCACTGCTACGAGATTGTTGATTGTTTCTACCAATGATTGGTTCTGTAGAGTAAAGATCATCTCCATTTGCTGTTATCGAGATCGATTTGGGTGTAATGTCTAAAGACTTTTCTTGTGTCAAAACAATTGTGAGGGGAGGATTAGGGGACGCTTTCATAACTCAAATGGCGTTTGCCTACCGGTCCTGGTCGGTTCAACCGGAATAAGCAATAGGCAACTGTCCAAAACCGGCAAGAACCAGCAGACAACCGCCGGTTGAGTTTTGAAGCAGTCCTTTACGTATTTTATTTTATTTTCCAGATAACATACTTACCGAAGAATTTATTCCTTAAACATGTTTACTTTACAATAAAGACATGAAGAGCTTATTTCCAAACCGTGATAACTCCAAATCCAAGATTTTAATAGAAATTGGTAGTTAAGTTACTGAAGCAATCACATGCAATACTAGTTTTTCCCAAAATCGTGTTTAGTGTATGGACTACGTTTGATTGATGCCGATTTATTCCAAAACGTGTTATTTTCTTAATTAATTTAACTACTGTAAAACAAGAAATATTTGCTGGTAATTTAATTTCCCTTATTTTGCTAATACCCCAAAATTCGCAAAATTATTTTGCCGCTAATATTAATAATGTACGATGATTTCAATGGCATGCTGATGCAATTAGTGAAATTGAAATGCCGCCAAAAAACCCAGATTCTGAATTTCGCAAAATTGTCTTTCCGCAAATATTTCTTGTTTTACAGTAATTTTTTAAATGATCCTTGACAATTTTGCTAACTTGAACAAAAGTATTTGAAAAAAAGGGGGAAACAGTACTGTTGTTTTAAAAGCAACAGAAAAAAGTAGATTCTTGAAGCTGAAAATTACGGACTTAACACGGTTTGGAAATAAGCTTTTCGTTAATCTTATAGGTCTGCAAGAAGCCGTTAAATGCCGACGTGTTAAACTGGTAAACTATATACTAAGATAAAGTGAAGATATTATATTGGTTCTCACGCTAATTTGTGTATTTCATTACTCGTCTTTGCTGTTAATATTAACACAGCGACATATTGGATATAAAATATGAAGGATAGGTTAATTTTCATATGATATAGGTATAAGGTGATTAAGTATCAGTGCCCTGAAATAAATGATACAACCGTCTAACTTATAAACTATAAAATAAAATCACCTTTACAAATACTTAAGCAGTGCATTAATACATCCCATCTGCCCGATTTTCTTAAGAATAAAATAAGGAATAGAAACAGGAAGGCTGCCGAGTAACAAAGCCATTACAAGAAAAAATATTTTGACCCCGTCATTGACCCCGTCAAAAAAAAAGATGTTTTCATAGTAAATAAAACTTAAGTAGAACAAATTGCGCCAATAATTTACGACGAAAACTTCACTATTTTACTAACAGATGTGATATTGGTGACATTTTACTGGAAACAGAGTACAATTCGAATGTGTTATTAATTGAATAGGAATTTGATGTTTTTCGTAAGTATCCTTAGTATTATACCTACGACAAGTATTTTTTATTTAAAATGTTATTTATTTACATGTGTGTATCTGAAGAATTTATAAGACCTGGTTGACTGTTGTTGTTGCATATAATATGAACTCATGTGTGTTGGAAAAAAAGACTGATTCTCCTTCGTTATCATATGTGACCGTCCAGCTCAAAACAGCAGTAAATGCCAGCTCTTGTCATTTTCACTTTTTTACTTATTTGCAAAGACCATGATTTAAGGATTACAATGAAACCTTAATGAACTTCCCACGATTTCCAGAGCTCAAGTTATGGTCCGTTAAAGGTTGTCAGGGAGTAAAACGTATAACTGAGATAAATGCGTTCAAAGATTAGTAAGCTGTATATTTTCTGTTGATCGTCTTAAGAATATGCCAATTTATTTCACATTTCCTATCATTTTCCTGAAATGAAACTTTGCTGGTATTTTGTAGTAAGCACTAGGATTCTGAATCTGTCAAAAAATCAATTTCGGCAAATTATGACCTTGACATGTATTTTCACCTGTAGCGCAAAATGAAGTTTCTGGCACTTACTGCTCATACGGGCTGGAAGGTCACATGTCAAGTTAAGCTAGATCAAAGACACCGTTTATTATTTTTTCAATAATGTGCTGGCGATCAAGTTTCTTTCCTAATTATCAAAAGCGCTACTTGCTATATCAAGCACATGTCTATCGAGGGTTGAGAGCCACAAGGCCGGGCCACAAGGCCGTAACCGAACCCAAAAAGGAGCCACAAGGCAGTATTTGTACGTGTAACAAAGGTGAAAATTCGGCGTTGTGGCTCTTTGTTGCCCGTGCAGATACGGCCTTTTGGCTCTAAACGATAAAACGATGGCCCTTGATATTATAAGTTTGGCCATACACCATTTATTGATGGGGGTGTGTCCGATTTATCAAAATTGCTGACCTTGATATAATGTATGGCAAGTTTCAAATGCATCACGTAACCAGACACAGTACGTATACTATCGTAGTATATTTGGAAAGTTTTGTTTTTAAATCCAAGAAAATAAATAGTACCAACCGAAATATTTCAGCTCGCACAAACTTTAGTCGATCCAAATTAAATAGACCCTCGTTTTTTCGGATTTTTTTCAGTAAATACCAAACTTCTTGAAAAGTCATGAAAGAAAAGTTGTTTGTCTTCTCTTGACCCAACAAGATTTATAGATTTTAAAGTAGGCCTATACATGTACTCAAAAATGGTCAAATCTTTACAAATAGGACAATTTCAGCCTCGCTTTGGTATGATCTGTTGTGACATCGGGCACCATTAATGATGTAAACTTTTGGAAACTTCTACTAACGATTTTTGTAGGTAGATTGTTACAGGTTGATGAGTTTGAATTTCGCGCTACGCACGTAAGCTATTAAAATTGTCGATATTCTTAATGTGCAAGGTCCCCCAGGGGCACTCGCTATCTCAAGTAACAGGGTGTGAATCGGCAAGATGAAAAGTAGGGGTCACCCGGTACAAACTTATGCACACAAAATGGGGGGTTCTCAACACAACTAAAAAGGGGATCATCCAAGTTTGAGAATGAGGGTCATTGAGGTTATCAATGCAAATTTGAAATATCCAATTGCCATATACGCCTAAATAAAAATAAGAAAAAAATGTTAGATCAGAATAACAAAACAACGCATTTTAAATATCAGCCCCGTTCCTTGGGTAGCCAATACTAGCCATCTCATTGCAAAGGTCTTGCATCAGTAAAATTCGATAATCAATTACACTACAGTTGGAACTAATTTAAGGGTACTGTCAACCCTTCGTTTTCAGAAATAGTTTCTACTATGTAAGTTACCAACGGAGAACCTAGAAGCAGGTTTGCATACTGAACTTGATGATGAGGTCAACTGTGGACAAAGATATGTAATTTTGGCTCTCAGATTCAAAATGATATTGTTTTTGGCCCAATTTTTTTTTCCGGGAAGCACGACCGTATCCAGGGGCTAGTGACAGAGTGCAATAAAGGTCCATAAAAATCCTCGAAAAAGGTACACAAAAAAGAATCCCAAATACCTGCTTTAAGGTTGTTTTTCGATAAATGCTACACCAAACGCTTGTAAAATTACTGAAAAGCGGGTTGTTTTGTTGTTGTTGTGTTTTTGCTATTTTATTTCATTTTTATTTATTTATTTATTTTTGCTTGTAATGAAAATCACTGAAATTAATTTGGGTCGACACAAATGGAAAACATTCCTCTAAAAGGTCCACCTTTTGAAAATCCGCACCCCCTTGAAATATTCCTGGATATCAATACGTACATTTATAATAAATATTTCTCGTAAAATTTTGGGCCAACATGATTTCAGGACCTTTTTAGACCCTTTTTTTGGACCTTTGGCCAAAATTTCAGATTTTGCTCTAAAATGACCTCGCCGTCATGTTCAGTTTGCAAATTCGCTTCTTGAAATGTATATTTTATACTTAACTCTGAAAATGAGGAATTTATAAGGGTTGGCTGTACCCTTAATTAACCTAAAAGTAAAGCGCACATTTAGGAGCATTAGTCTGTGTGAAAAAATAAAAAGTGCAAAATGGAGTCTGCACAATTGTTCTTGACTGATTCTTAGTCTTTGAGACCCATAGATTCCAGAACTGAATGATGCAAAATCCGCACCATTGAGCATTTTGAGAAATCCAAGATAAAACAAAATGGCTATCAAAACAAGGGCCGATATTTCAAAATTGGTCAAATTTTGTTCAAAATCACACCAACATGTTCCTCTCATCACAAGGAAGCAGAAAAAGTATACTTTTACCTATGTCTGAAATATGGTTCTGGAGTTATAGCCAAAAATGTGAAAGGTCATATTAAAGTTCACGAATTTGGCCCTATGGGAGTCCAAAATTTCAAAAGTATTCGATTTTGTTCAAACTGGACTCAAACTATTCCTCTTGCAAAAGTGTCTACACAAAGTAAAATATGGTTCTGGAGCATTAGTCCAATTGAATTCGAAGACTTCATGATTGCATAATAAGTGGTTATCATGTCAGATCACTAATTTTCAATATCGTCTCACTTCGCAGCCAAGACCTTTATCAAAATTGCTTTGTTAGATAATGGTCTCCGATAACAGTCAGTGCAACAAACTTTGAACAAAAGAAACACGATGGATAATTTATGAATAGAAAAGGGTTAAACGTGTATATACTGATAATTGGTCGCAACTTTACGTTCAGTTCGCTGGAGTAACTAACATTCAGTTAAGCAATGACTTCTTTTCACTGGAATAAATGAATGAATACAGTTCAATGCTACTTTAGTTTTTGTAAGCCGAAACAATCATATAGTCCTTTTATACGGGCAAAGAAAACGTTTGGTTTTTTATGCTAGATCCAGTCTTCGACCCACGTTAATTCGATTATTTTATACATGAGGATATATGTATTGACATTTGTGACCCGTCATATCGAAAGGTATCTTAAGGTCGGCAAAATTAAAATTGATTTTTTGGTCTCATCTGAAAGATTATATTTTAAGCTGTAAAATGACACCTTGCTTTTGGTTATTGGATGTTCGATTACAAAGTTACATCCAAATTGGTAAAAGGTATCGGGCTGATTCCGAAAACTAAAGTTCTGAGAAAATCAAGTTTAAAGTTTCTGTACTGGTTAAACGTGAATGAAGAAAGGATTTTTATCTCGGTTTTTAAAACATTTGTCTTATGTTTTGGATGTTGGAACCTGATTAATATGATACAATACACTTCAAAGGTAACGTTTCTGATGAAATTAGAAATTCGATCTTGGACGTGATTTTTGACTATGCTCAGCTTCAATGACTTGTATCTCGTAATTTACTATGCCGGTATTAAGGTACCTTTCGATATGACGGGTCACATTTGGTTATGGTAAACTGTAACTTTTATGTGAAATTATGCATGTAGTGGTAACCATATTGTAAATTGTATAAAGTGTAAAATATAATCGCAGTCATCTTAGGGGCTTCCTGTTACCACTTCACGATTCAACACTTCGTCAAGAATTGCAATGGCTGCCCTAAGTTATATTTGATTTTCAACTTGTCACAAGAATGTGAAAAATCTCTCAAAATGTAACTGTCTTATATCCGTGATTCTTGAAATGGTTCTTCAGGTGACGGTGTCACCTGAAGAACCATTTCAAGAACCACTGACCCAAGACTGGAGATTTTACAGTTTGCAATCTAAATTAATTACAAAAGGCAGCTATTGCAGAGACGACTTTCTTGCACTCACATGACGACTTGTCGCGTGGTTTGAGGTACAGGTTTAAATGCACAGGAATATATGTTGCGTGTCTGACTTGTTTATCAAAGAGTTTCTTAGTTTGCAATTATACACGGATTTAAGTAGTGTACCTCTCTTTTTGTTACGGTAGTTTTTTGCTACAAAGCCTCACTCGAGTCGTTTTTCCCATTTTACATAAAAAATACTATTTTGTTTATCTTTTTTGCTCATTTGAAAATGAAAAATCGATCCTACCCCTTTAGGTATGGACACTGTAAGCCGCCAAATTGGATACGGGGTTACTGAGGTCCACGTCCGTAAAAAGTACCAGAGTATCTGCAAGCTATTAAGCAGAAACGTACGGGTCATTTATCTTCTTCATAAGCGAAAAAAATGGATTGTTAATGAAATTTTTATCATGATTCCAAGATATGGAAGAAATAGTGATTATCAGACCTTAAAATTAATAGTAGCTATTATAACTTTCATTGATTTGTAAACATTGTAACTGCATTCGTCTAAAAGTGAAACACAGTAGTATGACTTGTTTCACGTCCTATTTGATTTACATTTAGGACATAGATCATTTCTTAAGTACTTTAGGACAGGTTTGAACTTTATAAAATAGATTCGTCATACCAAGCATTTGATGCTTAGGTGTAGCTCCCATTGAGTCCCAGTAAAAGAAAAGTACTATCAAAGTAGATACACATATCAAAAATAATTCGAAATTGTCATTGCAAAGGAAGTAATGGGAATGTAACATCAATTGCAAACAATCAGAGCATATTTAAACCTTGTGTGATCATCACATATAATTTGTTTCGAGTGGAACTAAATAATAAAAGGGCAGCAGTGTGAGTTTTACTTTAATCGCAACTTGTTGTAGATTTTTTTTCATCTCCTACATTCATGTTAATAACAATTCTCTCCATTAAAAAGATCAACCCATTTATCTGGAACGTTCCAATTAATAATCCCTTGTACATATGTGATGACTCACATCGAAAAGGGGGATTTTGCGACGATCTGCAAACTGAGATATCAGGCTTTGAAGTTGAAAAGTGGTAAAATTTTCGTCCGGGTGAATTTGAGATTTTGTGATATTATGAATCTTCAAAGTTTTAAAAATCTTCCTACTACAGCCGTTTCTATAAAATTGTGAAAAAAGATGACTTTTTGACAATTTTCTAACACCGTGTCAATCTCGTTTTCGCAATTTTGTGATCGGAAGAAAAAAACATCCATATTAATTAAAAATATGCCTAATTTGCCATATTTTTGTAACTGAATTAAAGATATGTATCTTGACATTGTCTTTGTCAAATTTGATGATGATTGAGTGCACCTAAGTACCCGTTGCTAAGGAGATTTTGTGTATAGTTGAATAGTAATCAATACAATTGATAGTTTCACAAACCCAAACTTTAAAGCCTGTTTTCTCCAATTGCTGTTTTTGAAAAGTGATCAACACGCTCTTACTAAAATAGCCATATTTTCAGAACGGATTGTTGTATCGAAATGTTTGAGGTACCAAATTACTTGTGAAACTCTAAGCTTTCTCATGATGTCAAAAACTCAATTTTGATGTCTGAACCAAAGTCCCCCCTTTTGGTGTGAGTCATCACATATGAGATGCAAATTACAACGTGCTCATATCATAATTGTAATGGTATTGTCAGTCACGGTTGATAAACTTGCGAAGGTATCGAGGTCACCTTTTTAATCTCTCTTAATCACCTTGTCTTGTCGTATCTGTCATCCTTTTCAATGTCATTCATTTGTATGTTCACATAATTTGGTTAAATGAAAATATGAAACTGAATAAATCAAAATTAATAATAATAGTAAATAATAAACAAAATACTGTGAAATGACAATAGTAGTCCTCTTTCTTGTATATCTTTAGTGCTTTTTGTTTCATCTAAGTGGTACTATATTTCACTATTCAAGACATCCTTTATCCTTTCTTGATCTCGGTTGCGCACGTTTCCTTTCCCCGCTTCTCCTTGAGTGTCTCTTTTAAGAAGATTATGTTTCACAAGTGCTCTTGTACTCCCCTGATATAGAACGAATATAGAATGAATAAAAAAAAGAAGAACCTTGACTGATATTGACCTTAACTTTGAACACCTATTTAGTATTTTGTATAGTCATGTTTTAAGCGATTCGATATATCCCATCGAGGTCAGTAAAATATAACAAACAACGTGCATAAAACATTTCCCCTTTTTTTATTATTATACTTTGGAGTATTGGCGACCGTAGGATTGATATAGGCCAAAAAAAGAAACAAGTTTGTTTCTGGTAACCCGCGCGCGTTTCTGTTAATTCGCATTATTTTTTTTATTTATTTTTTTCATATTTCGTATCAAAAAATAGATTTTTAATTTTGATAAATAAAACAATTTTGTAAAAAGATTACTGGAGACTTGCGTAAAAAACTTAATTAAAATTAATCGTTCTTTTGTGAGAGCCAGCGAAATATTTAGCGCTTCTATATAAGATACTGGCTCGAAACTATGGTCCACAACCATATTACCCGGTGCAGAATTTACAGTCATACTGTACCACGGTCGAACAAGTTCGAATAGGCTATGCTCTCGAGATAAAATTTGGGTCAAATCAATATAAATGGATGCGTGTTGATGTTCATGGCTTTACAGTCTGAATATCAGCTGATCAAGTTAGCATTTTTTGTATAAAAAAAGAAAAAAAAAGAAAAAGCGCATATCGCATTGCATTTTTGAAAAGTAAAAAATAAAAAATAAAAAAGCGCATACCGCATTGTACTTTTCAAGCATGTTACCAGAAACAAACTTGTTTTTTTTGGCATAATACAGCTCTAATTTAAAATCTATAATTTGTTTATTGTTATTAATCTATAATTCTATAAAAACATGTAAATGATCATTAGGGGTACAAACATCATGAGGTGATCAATCAAGCCTACTCTCTAAATGTAAAACGAGTGGAAAGAGTGACAATTCACTCAAAAAGGAGTGAAGGGAGTTAAACGCAGGACAATCCGTTTTTGAGTGGAAAATTTTCACTCTAAAATGAGTGTGAAAGTTAAATTTTCACTCCCTAAAGAGTGGAAAATGTTCATCAAAAATCCCCTTTTACTCCTTTTAGAGTGTTTTTTCACTCAAAAACGTATTGTCCTGCGTTTAACTCCCACAAAGAGTGGAAATTCGCCATTTTACATTTAGAGAGTATACTGTGGCCAGGTTGTGGCAGGCCGCACAAAGCTGTGGCCCAATAATGTGCCCCAACGCCTAAAAGTAGACGATCAATGTGATATTGATCACAAAGTAGGTAAGGCCAAAGAAAAAAAGAACTCTGTCTTAGCTTCCCGCGCGCATATGGTTAACAATTCGAATTTAACCGCATTTCTTTCTCTTTTTAGGTTTTAAGGAGATTTTTTACTTTTTTATTTTTTTTCTTACATCGAGAGAAAAAAAAGTGGGGAAAAAAATAAAGACTTGACCACATCGGCTAATATGTTTTCACTCTTTAGTTAGTGGCAGGAAAGTCATAAAAATAAAATAATTATTGTAACCAAAATAGGGAACGATACAAGCTACCTTTATGAGACGAATGAGCTAAGGATTTAAATACCGACAACAGATTATTTAGATCCGAATGAAATTTATTTCTTTGCCGTTATGCATTAACTTCAAAAATTGTATTCAATTAGCGCTTTTTATAAAACATCAGCATTACCAGCTCAATGAATTGACATTATCAGATATCTAAATCGACATCGCGATGCAATCTTCATGTATCAAATCTGTACCCAGAAAAAAATAATGGTGTAACGACCTTCCCGCGGGCAACAGGTGGGTACTAGAATATCTTTATCAAATAATACAATAATTCTCTGGGAATCAATAAGAAAACACTACTTCCTCATTTTACTCATGTTCCTGGGGCAAAATGTAAACGATACGATATGCCTTGGTTCTTGTAGATTAAAACAGATATCATTGTTGTCTAGACAAATACACTCCCGGTCAAAAGTGTTTGCGCACGCTTAATACGGACAAAAACGTATTTATTATATCAAACACTCTGAAAAAAATCATGTTTTTTATAGGTGCTTAATGTATCCAATATAAGTAATTTATGTTTCCTCTGATATTCGATCTTCCATAACCATAAAAATTCCTGATTTCCCGGACCATATACAAATACACCCATTTTTTGATAAGTACCTATATAGGTTTTTTTTTCAATGCTCGTTATCAATGTGTAGCTGTAAAGAACATTTTTAGGTTTTCCCAAAAATGGGCAGCTATGTATTTAAACTCCGCTTTTATGTGCAGGAGAAAGTATACAATATGTTTAGCACGCCATGTTTTCAAATGCAGTTGAGTTTTTTAGATCTATGTATGTAAAATATAAACCCGAACAAATATGGTGCAAATGATGAACGGTTCTCGAGATATGGTTGGTTAAAGGTTTTGTGCGCAAACACTTTTGACCGGGAGTGTAATGTAGCATAACACAATACCGTGTTAATCAATGGCAATGTAACAAAACACGTACAGACAACAAGATGGTATCAGGTAGTCCATCTTCATTTGGATAAGACAACATTTCATCATATAATTATTTATATTTGACTATTCTCAGTTTTGAAAGCAGTCCTCCCTTTAAAAAAAAATCAAATACACATGCTTCAGTATTTTTATCCTTGGCCATTTTTTAATCATGTGCAATATTAAGGGACATGATTCCCACCTTTTATCATTTTTATTCAGATAATATATTTTTTGTTTTTATTGGTGTATTTATATGTCAGATGTTTAACTATTTGTACTATGATATTGTTGTTTTAATTATGCTTACTGTATTAAAGGTGTAGGTTCTGATCACTTTCTCACCCCCAGGGCTCAACCGGAAGTAGTATTTTTTTTTAAACCATATCAAAGCCCATATTTTTCTGATTTAAATCCAAGATTTCACCTCCAAATTCTTTATACTTTCGGAGATATACACTCTTATAACGAAAGGATCAAATTTGATCCCATAAAGTATCAAATATGAGCTTATCCTTTTTGGGATCAAATTTGATCCTTTTTGGGATCAAATTTGATCCTTTTTGGATCAAAAAGGAGTGTATTTGATCCGAAAAGGATCAAATTTGATCCCAAAAAGGATCAAATTTGATCCCAAAAAGGATAAGCTCATATTTGATACTTTATGGGATCAATTTGATCCTTTCTTTTTAAGAGTGTAGCATAAAATATAAAATTATTGGTATACCTATTTTCTATTTCTTTTGTATTTTCATAACAGCCTCATCCCCAGGGTTGTATACTTTCTTTTGCCTCTCAAGAGAAAACAAAAAGCAAGCTGAGGTTAAAATTCCACCAGAATATGCATTCTAGAAGTCAAGGTCAATCAGTTAAAACTAAATTACACACACGCTAAGATGGGAACCTACACCTTTAATTTTGCAATTGTATTATATAATTCAGCTTGCGGGCTGCCAGTTGATATAATAAAATACACTTGAACTTGAACTAAACATTTGGGTCATCTCATTTGCATTATTTTCAGTCAATTTAATGAAAACATTTGGGCATACCAGTTAAGGTGAGAGTGGGATGGACCGTTTAAGTTTGGTGTAGATTGGGTTGGTTTTGAAAAATATATACATGCTGTTAGCATTAATCATCATGTTACTTATATGATAGCAAACACCCGATCGAGATTTGATATTTAGCACTTTTAGAGCACAACTTTGATTCAGTGGCCATTTTTTCCGAAAATTGTGATTTTTCAAATCCGTAAGTACTTTATGACGTCACAATTATGTAACGCTTTAACAATATTTTGTGATCTAGTAGGGGAGGACCATCACTATTTAGTGATAGCAAAATCAAGTTCATAGAGGGTTCGGTTTGAAAATAGGATGCAACAACCCTCTCCCTTGGTACATATGTTTAAAAATGTTTAAAAAGGTTAGACGAGTGTTAACCGTCGGTCTTCGTTTTGTGCCTCGGTACGGTTATACGGGAGCTTAAGCTCTTTTAAGAAATAAAATGAGATCGATCACGTCGTTTTCAAGCTCATATGCATAAATTACCATTTGGGGGTACAAACAAAATTGATTTGCCCATAAACCCCCCCGGAGTAAACTTTTCCAAATTTTATTTCAACAATGTCAATGTATTCATGATCTCCTAATTTGAGCCGAATTTCATTGGAAAATTCATTCGGAAGTGGGTTTTCAAATTTTGGCCAAAATCGGTTATTTGGCCACCATTTTGATACGGCGCGGCAAGTATATTTTACATTTGATTCCTGAAGTATGGTTGTGATTAGTGTACCTATATATGGTGTAAAGCCTATCAAAAAAATCGGTCGGGAAAGTGTTTTTTATAAGGGGGTAATATGGACCCCCCCCCCCTTATGCACTAACGGAAGTGCGGGGTACCTGATGCAGTTAAGTGCGAGCGCTTCATTTGTTTCGTTCACTTCGCTTATCTCACTTCGCCTCACAAATTTTAGCGCCCCCACCCTCCATTTATGATGATCTTTATGGAAATAATAAAATATTAGCAATGAGTTAATATAATAATTTCCATAAATAAAAATAGTCATAAGTAAATTAAATCTAAAAGCCACCAAAAGATCATGATAATACTGCTAATATTTGTAAAGTTCAATCAATTAGTTTCACGCAGTTTGAACACATTACTGTGGCTCATTTGTAGCATTTGAAATGTATTTTGGCTGTCAACCTTATTCTTATATAAAAGAAACTTACTT
>JXSR01S023758.1:16430-30405 GCA_000969725.1 Ophiothrix spiculata | reverse complement strand
TTGAAAGAGATCAATAATATCAACATCATATCAAACAATTGTTTTTTTGACCATTTTGACCATGTAACTCATTTTTGACCCACCTCATGAAATGCCACCATAAAGACAGGTGTTATTTCCATTTTAAAGACATTTTTCTGTTAATAAATGACAAGTATTTATTGTGTAATCATTAAAGTGTTTCTTCATGCCATGAGAAGTCAAACACGACTTTCAACATTAGCATTTGGTAATTTTGTAAATAAAATTATATCTAAAAATATAAAATAAAATCTGATGGAGACGGAGTTATAAATTTCTGTCTTCATTGAAATGGAAAGGCAACAAATAAAATACGTGGCAAGTTTTGAAAACTGGTACCTTTACATAATCCTCCCGTACTTGGAAACGAAATGACAAAATGTTCTAATTCTTTTTGCAAATGAAAGACAAAGAAATGTGTTATAAATTAACATAACTCTGAATTTCAAAATGTGACGGGAAGTATTTTTAAAGATTTATTTATTCTGAGTACTAATCATTTTGATTATGCATCATAGTTTAACACTTGAAATTAGATCTATTGTAAAATCAAGTTTAAGGAGGATTTCACCCTCGAGTAAAATGATCACTGACAGTCTTGTCACGTTTGAAGTTTTTGAAATATTAAGTTACATAATGTACGATGTTATTACGACAGGATTCTACATGTACATTTCACCTATAACTTACGGCTTAACATGTTTAGAATGATTTTTAAGTCTTTATCATCAACACCAGTCATTCGATCATGACCCCTTTTAACAATAACAATATGACGTCAAACAAACTCGAATGCTTTGAAATTGGTTGACAGAATAACTGCAAATAACTGAAAGGAATCAAGAAATAACGAAAGTGTCAAACTGACTGTAACATATGATAATAAAATAAAAATCAACTGTCGTAACAAACTCAGTTACATTGTTCTGTCTTTTTCCGCTGACCAAAAATCAGTAATCGAGGCATGTTTGAGTAACAGTTCGGGCTTAAAATATATTACAAGACCGCAGAATATAGATCCAATACAATAAAAGTGTTCTGCTTAAAGCGTAGTGTGCAATGTTATTCTCCCGTGAGGGGAATTCATTTCTATATTCCTATTTGTCGATTTTTATGTTTTCGTTGGTTCGGTAGAGTATAGACACTTGCAGGTGCCTTCTTTGATAATGTATGCATGTGATATTTGGATAGAAGAGTTGTCATAAAAACAATAATTTGTCTGGTCAAATGTGATGGTAATAATAAAGGAAGATGTAATAAAAGGCAAAATCTTATGTTAAAATGCTTTACGCCATCTATATATGATTTTCAAATGTTTTGTAAGAAAACTATTTTTGACTGATTTGTATTTTGTACGGTATCTATACTAAACAAAATTAATACTATTTTAATTACAAAATATCACTTTTGAGTACATTAAACTTTATCATATTTTTTCAGGTTCGTAACATAACTTGTTACCTATTAAATTATTTGTAAATCCCCAGTATTTATAACATAACTTTTTACCTATTAAACTATTTGTGTAGTGCGCATTGAATGTGTTTTTTTTTTATTCAAATGTCACCTTTACTAGAGTATGAAATAAAATGTTGTAATTTGGAATATATTTATAGCATGGTGATAATTTTAAAATGATTTGTTGGTCTATCGAGCCCATTTATAAAGAAACATGATTGATTTGTTATATTTCTTTTTGAAAGCAAAGTAAGTTAATGTAATAGTCACAAGATGCAAGATTTTCATGCCGAAATTTAATATTTAGACCGGTTGATAAATCTGAATAATGAGAACACCTGTAATAACAACGTATGATTATCATTTGCATATTTAGAAATACATAAATCAGAAGTCCATGCCTGCTGTGTCCAATTTGCTGAATTCGTTAGGGGAATAAAGTTTATTGGTACTAAACTAACAGACGAAACGAAACATACCACAGAAAACCATCGAAATCAAGTTGAATAATTCAAGTTAAATTTGATGCATTTTAACTAAAGTTATACATTAAGTCACTTGTTTTCGTCAATGACTCAATGTACATGTCTATACAGTGTTACCTTATTTAATAAAATTCAAATTGGCTGCATTCAAATAGGCTGCATCATGATGAAAAGTGAATTAGAATAAATTTCTTGAATCAAATCTCCTCGGTATGATGTAACACCATTCCCGCGGGCAACAAGTGAACATTTCTAGAATCAAAAGTCAACATTCAACAATTGTCCTAGGGCAACACGACGTTTATAATGTATTCAAAGGTAATGATGTAATGCAAGGGAAGCATCATGTTGCCATTTAAATTGAATACACCAGAATACAAGAAAACCCCTACTCCAATAGCTCCCTTCTGTTAAGTTCTGTAAAATATAAATGCATACAAATCTTTGAAAATGCTTTCAAATCAATGAAAAGCATTTCCATGTCTTTAACCCAATCATTGTGTCACATTTGACCTTGTAGTTGACTTTTTTTAGACATTGTTAGATAAGTTTTCTGGTACATAGTTGCAGGGGAGCTCATTGAGTTGGGGTTTTCTTGTAATGACTGTTTAGATATAGCAACAATTATTGTTGGGGTTTTCTTGTTATGACTGTTTAGATATAGCAACAATTATCTAACAATGTCTAAAAAGGTTAACTACAAGGTCAAATGTGACACTATGATTAGGATATTGACAGGGAAATGCTATTTTAGTGATGTGAAAGCATTTTCTGAGATTTTTATGCATTTATGTTTTATAAGTATAATTAACAGAAGGGAGCTATTGGAGTTTAGGTTTTCTTACACTGGCGTATTCAATTTTGTATCTTAAATACAATACCAACTTAATCTGCTTCAAAGATAATGTAATGAAAGGTGTGTAAACGACGAGAACAAATTAGGGTTGGTAACGTGTTGCCTCATTTCATCAAAAATCACGTGACAGTATCTGATTCACATATTTGTTGTGTAATCAGCCCTTCCCGTTGCACTCTAAAACTTCTATTTATTAATTCAACCATACCCAGGCGGTACAGGTCGCGATTTATTAGAAGATTCTAAATTTAGGAAGTAGGGATTTCTAAAACGCGAATTTAGCGTACATTTAACGTATCTTTCTATTGGCGTATTGATATTTACAATATTACAAAGGTCATATTCTTAAAATTTATTCAAAAAATAACAAAAGTTCTCCTATAGGGACCAATTTTATTATATTATTTTGAATCCGCTGGGGTTCACGCGTGAACCCCATTCGTAGCAAAGAAATTCAAGTTTATTCGAGGAACTAGCTTTCTACGAATTGAAATAACGGCGGGCGATACTGCGTATAAATACTAGTTGAATTTGACGGTGACGAGGCATGGCCAACATCGTCTGACTATGTCATGATTTATTACAATAATGTTTTGTACAACTCGCATGTTAAACTATCCGAGCCTGGAGTTTTATTGCCTTTTAAACGCTGTATGCTTTGTTTGCATTCATCAATGGTTAGTTCCCTATCTAATGTTTTTATTTCCTCATCTTCCAAAACATTTACTTCTTTATAATATTTCAAAAAGTCAAATATACCAGAAACCCTTTCCCCTGTTTTGCTGCAGTTGTTACTGTTGTTGTTGTTGTTTTGTTTTTGTTTCCATTTTTAGATTTATAGATTTGTTTACACTTTTTTCAAAAATAGTTAAATATTTTGGAGTTTCGTTTTTCTTCCTGATATTATATTATACTATTTCGGTCACTTGTGTTGTCTGTGAACAGTTATTCTCTAGTTTCTTTTTTTTTTATTATTATTATTATTTATTTTTTTGCCAGATACCATATTTTTTTCTTCCATGCTGTGCTTTAGCCTTACAACAACCTGTTACAACTAATATTGATTGTAATTTGTATAATAGAGTTATCTCTGGATTAACAAAAAAAATGAGATGAAATAAAAAGCATTAGATAGCTTGGTCTTTTGCTTATCAATATTGTGCCCAAAACTTATGATGATATTATATATATGATGATTATTATTTAATATTGAAAACAAGTTGTTTTCGATTATATCGATCATTTTTTAGAAAAGCTGCAGGTGGTGTTTTCACTACTTGTTTTATTCCAATAAATTTCAAGATTTTTTTACCATACATGCAAATTATTGACGAGGTGATCTTCCGATCTGTAGATCTGCAACGTTAGATAAGCCCGAGGGGCACTTAAATATGAAGGTGACGTACCTGAACCTACTGGCTTTCGAAATGTAGCGGCAATAGGTGAGAAATACATTGAAAAAAAGGGGGGTCATTCGGTGAAGAGGGTAATAAAAAACTGGGTTATTCCGAGCGATTTGTTGGCAAGAACGAAAAACGGGGTCATTCAGTGTCAGTTTTTGAATAAAATAAGCCTAATTTAGACATTGACGAAATCGCTAATCTTTGAAATTTTAGTAAAATTGTCGAAAAATCGACAAATTAAGCGAAAAAATGGGTCATTCGGTGTAGGTTCTCGAAAAATCTGGGCAATGGATAAGAGTCACCATAGCAAAGGTTGAGTTTCAAAATAATAGGGGGTCATTGGGTGAGAGCGGAGCAAAAAAGGGGGTCTATCGACAGGAGCATGACGCGTGCCAATATATGGGAGTGCCCCCCCCCCCCCCTCCCGGGTAGATAAGATAACCAAAACCTGTACCGATGAACTTGATCAATAAGATGATTTTCACCACATCCTGAACTCTACTTTCTTATGTATACAGTATAAACTTATACTCTCGAGATACGGTTACATCCCATGAATTATTGATATGTGAATTGTTTCCTGAGACAAGGTGTATAAATCAAATTTGAACTTCCAAAGAGACTCTCTCTGTAGGCTCAACAAGAATAATAACAAGGCTTTTTATACAGCCTCGGGGATGCAATTGAATTAGATAAGCAATTACGGAAAGTGTGCTACATTCCTAATATACATTAAATGTTAATTAAATTGGATGGAAATTGAAAAAAAATCTACACGCATTGATTTATTGCAAAAGGATCGTAAATGTTTGATAGCCAAAATACATTGAAAATATTGAATAGAAAATACTGAATAACAAATAAAGCATATACATTTTTAAGTACCTTCACATTTTCAATTTTTTGTCTTCTGTAGAACTTAAATTGCATTATTTCCATTTGAAGGTGTATTCTTTTAAAGTTCACGGAAAAAGTAGTATTATGAAACCATATAATATCTTCGTGTTAATCTTTTTATGAATGACACGTAACACTATTAGTTTATTACATTCAATAGAGGACTATCTATTACGAACGCTCTACTTGGGAAAACACTAGGGATTTGGTTTTTATTGGTGGCCGCAGAATGTAAACCATAGATTTGGACAAATCATTTTGGCGGAACTGTTTAACATTACTTTTCCGCAGTTTGTGACCAGCGCAGACTCATGCCAAACGTTTATCAGTTAACAAACAACCTATGGGAAATCAGGCAACACCTTCATGCAAATTGTTTAAAAGATCAACAAGCAGTGCAATATGGTACAATGTTTTGCAGAAAGAAGCACCGGGACGGGCGAAGGTGTGGGAAACACTGAAGAAATCACCCGGGGACCACTGTCATTACAAGGTGGACACCATGCTATTTTCAATCTAAAAGAACAATTGGCTGATGAAGTTTTCAGTTTAATTTATTTCTGTTATTGATGTTATAAGCAATGCGTTGTTAAAAATGCAAAAAATAGCCAAGAAGACAAAAATATCTTTTAGTAAACATTAATTAAGGATTACTTAAGAAGTTTATGTTTTTCAGACTTGATTTGAACATATTTGTTTAGGGTATAATATTGAAAGAAGAAGAATTGCTTCTTTAGGGTCCATTTTGAAAAGCCATGTATGAGCATGGTCTCAACCTTGCAATGACAATCGCCCCCTGGGAGAAATCATTGATTCTAACATTTTTATTCATTGATCCAGAAAGAAGAACATTCGAAAAAGATCTTGGGAAAGGGTACTGCTGAATAAATTGTTTCAACAATTTTGTGTATATGCTGACCTTGTGGAAATGAAAAACACACAGTTTATTTTTTTTAAAGGAAGATAACCTTAGATTGGTTTGGTAAATGTTTATGATTTTAAAAAGAAAATTTAAGACCTGTAATTTTAGATTGTGTCTAAATGGACAGCTTCAACAAATGAAGAAACAATGCATTCAGGCATTGAACGTGAATCTGTTTTTGGCGCACCCTGTATATTCAATTGATAGGATATAGATAAACAAAGTCACGATTTTTCACTTCTCCTATTGATGATCGTGTCTTATTCTGTTTATACTGTTAAGATATGTTTATCATATTAAAATTAAATACAATATGTTCAAAAAACATGACACTAATTTAAACTTGTTATAGAACATGTGAAAAAGGCTTTGTAAGTCACTGATCTTCATTTTATTGTATTTTAAACTGTTTTAACTCAACTCTTACCTAATCTTGTATATATATATAATATTGTTTCAACTTCAAATTGCTACCAATCCATGAGTACCATTTACTTGACTATGGGAAACTCGCTATACACTAGAACCACTCCTCTTCTGTCTGATATGCTGCAGAAAAAAAAAGAATACAAGAACCGCTTCGTATATTAAGGGTTAAAATTATATCTGAAATTACCTAGCAAATATATAAACACCTCCAGTTACTTAAAATTTTACATGATTGAACTTTACATGCGTCTAGAGAAATAATATGTTGAATTCGATTATACAACAGTGACACTGTAACTTAAAAAGCATATGAATATGACGCATTGTTAATGTAGTCATTTAATCATGATAGTACTGTGAATAATAAATATTCCTTTTCACACATTGTGAACACAATATTGCAACCCCAGGCTATAAAGTCTTAATGACATTAATTAATATTCCATTTTAATATTTTACTATCAAACATTTTGCTATGCAACAGCAACTTTGTTTAATATATATATATTAATCATTTCCTAATCATGCTTTTACACCTAACTTCAAACGAGTTGCGTCAACGAGCTTTAGATGTCAAAAGTAGATATATTTCAATTTTACATGATGTTTGTGTTGGATAATTAATTATTAGTTTAAATACATCCAGATGATTTCATTTAAAACTGTTTTCCTGTATGCTTCGCTGATAATAAAACTGGCAGAACGCTTAACTTCAGTGTATTTGACCCCATTTTCAGCCCAATGTATATTTTAACTATAAAACCTGTTTCTTGACGCTAAATATGGATATTATATGGTTACACGTTACTAAAAAGCTGTTCAATGATGAAACTTTACGGCTATTATGGAAAAAATCACCGTTTAACCCAGGTTGGCATTTTTGCAGACAGCCTGAATAAGCTTCACAACAATGGTTGTCTCCGAATATTCCAGGGGATGCAAAAGAGTTTGGAGGTAGTCCATATAATAAGAAGTACCAAGGAGGTAACCTTGGATACTGAGAAATGACAAACAAACTCCTAACAATAAGAGATCTTTAAAGGCATTAGCCATGATCAACTTGGGTATGAAAACTTGTAAAAACGTATTTGAATCAAAGAAGGACCTTAATGGAATCGAATCAAACAAACGAAATCGTATCACTCCCTCTAAAAAGACATATTTTAGCCAAATTAATTTCTTGGGGTTCTGTCAGCAGTGTTTCTATTTTCCTAAGGTTTGAGAATTCCAGATGTATGGCTGTTGATTTAAAAGTTAACATTATTCTTTTAAGAAGGTTAAATATACTTATCAACTTGATTTATTCACTAAAATATATTGTTAGTAACAAAGAAGTTTACATTTCAAGAATTTAGTAATTTATTTCTAGAAAGACTACCACTGAATTTATCATTCTCCGGAGAATGAGAAATTAAAAGCACAAATAATTGTCTGTTTTACTATAAATATTCAAGTATAACAAAAATGGTTTAGGATATTAATTACTAGTTGTGAACGTAACTAAACGTGAGAATAACATCATCTAACAAATGTCACTTTGATTTGTCAAAATGAACCAATTATCAATTATTTACAACAATCCAGATGAACATTTTCTAATGTCGTACCATTTTATTTTTCAAGATTCATGAAATCAGACCTCAACAATACTAATCCAACGGATTCAAATCAATGTAAATGACAATTGCAATAGCGCTATTAAATAGTCGCAATAGACACTTGAAGATGTAAACATGATGTTACTTGTTCATTATTGAGGAGCTTCAGATCAATTAAGCACTACATGCTAAAATTGCCCATAGGAAATTACTAAATTAGCTAAATAAAGTTAACAAATTTTTCTTGGTGGTGAATACACATCATCTCTATAATTGCATGTATATAGGTATTTTATCAGTACGGTTGAGGAAATTAAATTAGTTCCTTTCTTAATTGACAAAGACTGCTTTTCCTTACCCTTATATTGAACTGCTTATTCTGTATCTTAAGATGAGTGTAAAGCTAATAGCCATAGGAAAATAATGGTAAAATGCTATGTTTTCCCAAATTTGCATTATTATAAACATTCCTGTCAGAACTATTGTTTTCATAAGTAGCCGGAATAAATGGGGTTTGTTAGTCTCTTCAGTTTTTAAATACTCCTAAAACGGTTGTTTAAAAGACCTTATCAAAGCAACTAAAGAATATTTTATCAAAACAGACAGACAGACAGACAGACAAATCGCTTAAGTAAACGAAGTATGATTATCCAAAGCAAAGTAAGCAATTTTATTTTGTCATGCGAAGCCCATGTCAATTTCATTCAAAGATCAAAGATAACAAACGAAAGTGGAAATCATATTAATAAAATAACTTTAGTTGAAATGAGTGAATTGCAAATTTCAGGTTTTTTAAAACGTATTTTCCGCTAATTTTTTTACATGTCTACTCATTCAAGCTACACACAATGCAGAAAAAAGCTAAACGTAACACTGATCATGCTACTAAAGTTCAACTTACATAGGTTGGGCTTCGCTGTCTAAAATTTAGAGGAACTGTAAAATAATTCCTTCTTGATGATACACAGTGACTTTTTTCTTCTGTTTTTATTAACGAATTTAGATTTTCAAACAACTTGAAGTAGAAGTTGAGAAGAGGAAAATATCACTACCTACCAGTACAATGTTGAACTAAAATGCTTAACCCTCGTCCACCTAAGCGACTTTCTACTACGTAGTTTCCTAAGGAGATGGATTTCGGTGGGGGTGTTGTGGTGGTAACCCCTCCCCACCCTGTAAGCTTGAAATTGACTCGCCAAAGGTTAGGTTGCTTAACAATATGAAATAATAGGGTAGGGTCTTTTGTTTCCATTATATCAAAATCATGAAAATCGACCAAGGCGTAGCGTAATTAAGACGTCATTAAGTACTCCAGGTCTGACAATTTAATCTGATTTATTGGCAAAAGTGACCAGATATACAATTTTTTCTATTAAAATTCTAAATGTCAAACTTTCATTGGGTATTTTGCTAGTTAATTAAGAAAATAACAATTCTAACATATCCTGTTAATTCAAGCTTCATAGTATGTATATATTGGTTTTTTTTTTCAAAATAGCGTCTTTTCTATGAGGGGTTAATTGATCACCACCTGCAAATGGATTTTGACTATTTCCATAAAAGGCTATACCCTCGGATTTTTTAAAGGATATAAAAAAGTAAATTTAAATGCCCCCCTCCTTAAGGGGGACGAGAGTTCAAGCTGCTAAATTCAACAGAGTATATAAACACCACATTGGTCTGGTTTGAAACCTTGCTTAAATGCAATTACTTCTATTTTCGGCATACTTCTGACAAGACGTGTACTGTCAGGGAACTGTGACGAGCCGCACGAAACGCGATCTTTCTTGTAGGATGGCTCAAGGAGAAGTTGAGAAAAAAGCCAAGAGTTCCTATACTGCGATCAAGTATGTCTCGAACAGAAATATAGTACCACTCTAGATGGCACAAGTGTATTGAAGTATACTTAGCGATATCCATACTAACATACAAGGACTCGACAAGGGCGACATTATAATTTCAACATAACCTATTTACACATTGACACAGATGCAAATTTAAAAAGATACATACCTAGACCTATTAAAATCAATATTCCTTTAATATATAAATAACTAAAGATTTCAGCAAAGAAATATCTAAAGGCGTAAGATCATACACATGGAATGGTCATCCAAATATGGGGGAGATGTAGCATAAACGTTTTCTTTGTAGTTTATCAAAACATTCAAGAGCTACTGCAACACAGTTGGTATCATTATCTTGGCAATTTAACCCTCGTCCACCTATATAAGGTGAAAAATGTAGTTCAGCCGAGCGAGACGATATAGGGACTGTAGCCTTAAGGTCCCCTAGACTCATGGCCGTGAGTGCGAGCGCTTCATTTGTTTTGTTCACATCGCTTATCTCACTTCGCTCTCACAATGTTTCGCCCTCCTCACCCCCTCCCTAATGATCTTTATAAGCCTATGGAAATAACAAAATATTAGAAATGAGATAATATAATAATAAAAAGTCATAAGTCAATTAAATTAGAAAGAAATCAAATGATCATGATATTAGTTGTGTTCACATTTAGAATTCACTGCGAATATTTGCAGAGTCAGTCAATTAGTTGCACACAGTTTGAACACATTACTGTGGCTCCAGGCTCATTTGTTGCAGTTGAAATATATTTTGTTGTTAACCTTATTCTTATATTAAAGAAGCTTACTCATGTTTTTTGTCGATTTCATAAATTAATTTTATTCACATGTCTTCATATGACGTACGTAAATAAGCGCTAAATGTCAGAAGTGAATGTTCTTACATTGCATACAATACATATTCTTTCATTTTCATTTTATGTTATCATATGTAAATTATATACTTTATGAAATTCATCTATGTATAATTACATTTTAACAAAGCAGATTTGTTCTCATTCTCGTCATAATATTTAGGAAATAGGATGACGCGATAGCACAACCATGTTGATGTTGAGTAAAATAGCTGTTTCACAAAGTTAATGCTATATACTTAAAAAATTATTGATACAGGGTGTCCCAGAAAAAAAACCTTTCTTCCTTTGCGTGTAATTTTCTCAGGTTTAACGGACAGTTGGGTAGTGAATAAACATTGCATTTTATAGTCCATGGGTTGAACTTTAAGATACTGTTTGTTTCATTTCAATCAGTAATCTAGAACAGAAGTTATGTTTTGTCAAAAATTTAGATGTAAAATTTTCTGGTCCAATTTCACCATTCCTCTGGAATGAAGTTCTATGAGAAATGCCCTTGATCTGTTCACTCAACCGTAACAAATTTTCTTAATCTATTATGTACATGCTAAATTTTATCTATGCTGAAAAAATGAACAAATTTGATGAAAAAATAAGACAGATACGATAAATTTTCCAAGGTGACCCATGTTTATTCCATTAAGAAACACCCCTGCTTTATGAGCACAAATCATGAAATTGAACCAGACAAAAATCCATCCAAATATTTAATAAAACGATTGAAATGAAACAAACGGCATCTTAAAGTTCAATTCATGAACTATAAAATGCAATGTTTGTTTACTTTCTGACTGTCTATTAAAGCTGAGAAAATTACGCGCAAAGATTGTAAGGTTTATTCTGGGACATCCTGTATAATGCCAGAAAATTAAGAAATACAAACAATACATCCGGGATCAATAAAAGATATTACTTTCTCGGGGGAAAATATGCATACAATTATACATAGTTACAATTACTTTATTAATTTAAAAGAAAGATCTTTATGCGGTCTAGACAGTATCATGAGACCTTTCATTACTAAGTTAATCTGAGACAATGCTTGAATTCACATGTTCAAGTTAGCTCAATCGGTAAGGCGCTCGCTTGCGGTGCAGAAGGTCCCGAGTTCGAACCCCGCCGGTGCCAAAAGTTGAGTGTGCTTGAAATTCCCTTGGACAAGGAACTAACTGCTAATTGTCTCGTGGAAACCCGTACGAAACTCGGGGAGCTGACCCGGGCAGCGATGGTGCATATGTGGGCTGATCAAGGTTCAGCGCCCCTAGAGGTTGTCGCAAAACCTGAAATGATGCTTGGTGTGGAATGGAGCTTACTTGGGCAACAGTGGTCAGCGAACACCTGTAAAGTGTGCAGAGGCCGAGTGGTATTACAAATCTGGGAGGCACAGCGCACTATAAATCCCCAGTATTTTATTTTTATTTATGTTCTGTTCGTGCATAACAATGCGTTTTGTAAAATATTTTGTTAACCCTTTACTTATTTTATTCACAGGAGTCAATAAGTATAGATAATCCCAACTTAAGTGGTCAAGGGGTTCCATATGGACCCAACATTTGGTTTTTGCCCGTCAGCGCAAAAACGCGTAGTAATTTTTCATCGCCCTTCCATGTAAACACCTCACAAAAGATAAGTGGACAGTCAGTCTGATCCCTATAAATCCAAGAATGAACCCTCAAATTCCATCAGTATTGACATATATGAAAAATATGCAATCTCAGCTAAATTTTGATCCCAAAATATGACAATAAAAATCATTACTACACCACGAACTTTGAACTTTTCTTTTAAGAAAACAGAGCCTATACTTTGACCAACATCAAATAGGCAGGCCTCTTCACATCGTGAATTGATACAGACAAGCGCGTGCCCAATTGTCTTATTAGAAGTAACAGATTCAAGGAAAATGAGAGTATCATGAAAATCCGTACTTTAATTTAAAACTTTGACCTGTTTCTGTTAAAGATAAACTTGAAATATCACTTTATGTTAGGTCTTGGTTAGGTAAGATTGGTTTGGATCGACTGTGCTCTAGTTGGTTGCAGAATACCGTCATATTCTCCTCATTTCAAGTTATGCATTCCTTTAGCTGGAAGTCTAATCGCACATATCGGACCAAAGTAGATTTAAAGGGATTTCTTAAATTCTTTATATCTTTGGACTGGAGTGGTAAAATTCAACAGGACAAAAAGCATGTTGTATAGTAATTACTCCACTTTTAAAAAACATATATTACTATGATTTAATCTGTTGGCGGCTGTTTTTAATTCTTTTTATTTGCTAGTTGCATTGATATTAGGACAAGCTGTACGTGCCTTATGTCGTTCGGAATTATAAGATTGAATTTCATATACGAAACATTTCCTGTTTGAAATGAAAAAAAAAAGATCGACAAGATACGTGCTATAGAAAAGCTTCAACAAAAACGGAGCAAATTGCAACAATACAGACATCATCTGATTATCAAAAACTGGATTATTTTTACAGCAAGTGCTTTGTGTCATGAATTGCAGAATAACTGCACCTTGTTATGTTAGGTTGGTCATGATAGTGCATACAAGGTGTGTTTAGAACTCTACATAGCTATTTGAATAATGTATTGTATTTCAAAACTTGAAATTGGATCTCGCGTAGAATTAAGTTCAAAGGGCATTTTACTCTAGAGTAATACGATCGCTACCAATCGTTATTAGGTTACATAATGGAAAAACATTATTGTATCACAACGCGGGTTGTGTGCATATTTCTTGTGCAAAATACGGATGTTAAATTGATTTAACCAAGGGAGAGGATTTCAACCCCGTAAGGTTTTTTCCCGTTGCATAAAATCGCAAAAGCAACCGACCCTAATCTAAGTAATCTCCTTTACATCCTTTACGGTCATTTTGATTTAAAAAAAACACCTGAAAATGAAAAAAGTCTTCCTTTATTAGCAAATAACCCCCACCACACCACCACTATGTTAGAGGTGTAACAAATAAGTCTTTGTTAGACGAGGGTTAATGTTTATATCATACACTGAAAACTTTAACTAGTCAAGCAGCTGCTTGACTAACTTTAAACTAGTCAGGCAGGTTAGTCCAGCTTGCCTGATTAGTTTGACGTTGGTCAAGCCAGGCTTGACTAGCTTTAAACTAGTAAAGCCTGCTTGACTAGCTTGTAAACTAGTCAAGCCCACTTGACTAACGTG
>JXSR01S023758.1:3941-14875 GCA_000969725.1 Ophiothrix spiculata | reverse complement strand
AAGTAAAATGAGACTAGTCCAGCATGCTGGACTAGGCTAAGTTAATCATCCTTGTTAGTCCAGCAATACAGACTAACTTAAAGCTAGTCTAGATGGGTACCGTCTGGCCTAGCTTAAAGTTAGTCACACTGACCAGTTTAGGTTTTCAGTGTATTTCTTAATATTTTTTTACAATAACGCTATTAATACCCTTTTTGATATTGTTTTTTTTTTTCGAATTTAGACCAATTTAAATCAATAATGAATCCTCACGAAGTCCTTAATTTTGAGCTTACCTTTAACGAAATTTTCGCAGCAAAAGTTAGATAGGTCTCTCCTTTTTCAGGCATCTTCAGTTCAGGTAAAAAATACTACAAGATGACCGGCGGCAAAATGTCGATCCACTCCAATAAAAATGTGCTGCCGAGAGCGTAGTGTACCATGTTATTTTCCCGAGAGTTGGTTCAATAAACTTTAAGAACCTGCGGGTAACCTCTTTGATATGTATGCGTATGTATTTTGATAGAAGAGTTTTACTACAACAGCATGGTGTCTGGGCAAATGTAATAGCAATAATAAACGAAGAAATAATAAAGACGTGCGAAAATAAGCTCAATACGATATTTCAGTAAATGGCCATACTGCCATCCCTTTACCTTTTCCCTATTTGCTTTTTACCCTTCACTCCATCTGTATCTGTGATGTTTCCTATATTTGTAAGTATTATTATTATTATTTAAACCTTTATTGAGCATCAAGAATAACAATGACAATCAAGATGACAAAAATATATTATGTTTGCTTTTTTGGTATCTACTAAACAATGCGAATACCATTTTAAGCCCCTTGGAGGCGCTCGAAAAACAAAGGGGTTGTCATGCTTGTCAGATCATCTCAAAATTAGACCCTAAATGGCGTAATTTTTGATAGAAAATTGCACCCAAGCAAAAGGTGGCCATTAATGGCGGAGGTGGCTTGAATTTACAACCCTTAATATCGTAAAAGGTATACGCCACTGATGGGTCAAAATCAGACCCTTTTACGCCACTTTTTATTATGAGCACGAGTACCACTTTATTTTTCGAGCGGCCCCCGGGATTTGAACCCTTGTCCTCCTGAGCTATTTTTGTAACACGAACTCCGATGGACCATGTACCTTTATTTTAGGCCTTTTTCCCAATTCATAACGGAATATGTTCTGACATTCGGAGGGTTTTAACGCAAGAACAATGACGAAATGTATTTGAGTCATGACTCAAAAATATTGGGAGAAACGCATAAGTACCTCCTTTGAAGTTACTTTTATTATGATAGAGGCCCTGACGCAAATGTTCTGCATCATTCAATACACTTTACTACATTTATCTTTCAATAATGACTCAATATTTTTCTGCATCATGATGCAAGCCAGTTGCATCAAGCCCTTTCGTATGACTCAAAAGCTTTCGTAATAAATTGGGAACCATGCCTAAAGGAAAGCTGATTAAGTGAAATGATTTCGACTTTAACACATTCATTTATTGTATTTTGTTTGAGATATTCCTTGATTTGTGAAAAGCTTTTGTGTAAGCAAGTAGCTCAATGTATAACCGCAAGACTTTCAAGAAATTCAGATCAGGTGATGGATCACATGATAAATGGTAACAGATATGTTGAGATAATTTAATCCAATACAGATAACAGATATATTTACAACATGTGATTATCATTTGCACAGCTGTTAAAAGTGCTACTACCTGAACCTGACCCCAACTCCACCTTGAAACAAAACATCTCGATTTTGGCATTGTATCCTACTAGGACACATTTGCTTAAGGGGCCAAGATAGAAAACAGACAATTATAAAAGGTTTTTTTTTTAATTATTTGTACTTGCTTTATGTTTGGTAGCATTTCGTGGTAAATATTGATACATTTGGTTGAACAAACAACACAACAAAACAAACCATAGAAAACAACCAAAATCAAATTAAGTTGAATGCATTGAAAGTATGGTAATACATATGTCACTAATTTTCATCAATAAACATATATTTACCGTATTGTGTTAGCTAATATAATAAAAATCCAAACCGGTTGCATTAGGCCAAAAAAAAAATGGTTTGGTTGCCCTCCACCGACCGACCCTATTTTTCAGCCTGACCCAAACTTTTTTTTATTGAGATTTTTTTTTTTTCAAAAAAAATATGCTAAACTTACCGAAAACTTGTTATATTTTTCGCTTTTTTCGATATTCAACTCTCAAAATGTTTAAGATGTCCCAAATTTCTACAAGAAGTATTTGATTGTTTTTAATTGGATGTCGCGGGGGAAGTTGTAAAAGGCAGGAGCGGCCGATCAACCTAGTAGTAATTGGAAGAGTATTAAAAAAAAATTAAAAAAAAAAAAAAAAAAACGACCGACCGACCCTCTCTGAAAAAAGCTCTGGAGGGCAACCAAACAATTTTTTTTTGGCCTTAGGACAAGAGTTAAATTCGACTTCCTGTATCAATCCTCTCAGTATGATGTACCAACATTCCCGCGGGCAGCAGGTGAACATGTCTTGAATCAAAAGTCAACATTCAGCAATTCTCATGGAATCAATAGAAAAACATGACTTCCTAGGGCAACAAGAAGTTTGTAATGTATACTCAGGTACTGACGAAATGGAAGGGAAGGATTATGTTGCCGTTTAAATTTTGTATCGTAAATACAATACACAGTTAATCAAAGACAATGTGACGTGCAAGCAAAGAAATCATGTATCGTGTTGCTTCGTTAAAAAAAATCACGGTGACAGTATTTTGCTTCAATATATGACTGTCCAGCCCGTATGAGCCGTAAATGCCAGAATCTTCATTTTGCGCTACAGGTGAAAATACATGTGAAGGTCGTAATTTGCCGAAATTTATTTTTTGACAGATTCACAATTCTTGTGCTTACTACAAAATACCAGCAAAGTTAAATTTCAAGAAAATGATTGGAAATGTGAAATAAATCTACATATTTTTAAGACAAACAACAGAAAATATAAGGCTTACTAAAAGGTCAAAAATCGCAAGAGAGTTTGATTTATTAATGTAAGATAAATAACGCATGTACGCGAATAGAATTTAAACGAAAATATTGGATAATTTGATATAAACAAGGTGATTATGTCTGATGTAACAGCCGCGCAAACAGTTTTGACCGGGAGTGTATAGACAAAGTTTATTCCACATCGTGAAACAGAATCCAAACAGAGAACGTTATTGGCCACAGACTGATATCATATTTTAACACTTGACATTAGATCTATTGTAAAATCAAGTTTAAGGAGGATTTTACCCTTGAGTAAAATGATCAGCGTGTCGCATTTGAAGTTTTTGAAATATTAAGTTACATAATGTATGATGGTATTACGTCAGAATGCTACATGTATATTTCACCTGTAACTTACGGCTTAACATGTTTAGAATGATTTTTTAATCATCAGCAACAGTCATTTGATCATGATCCCTTTTAACAATAACAATATGACGTCATACAAAGTCGAATGCTGTAAAATTGGTTGACAGAATAACTACAAATAACTGAAAGGAATCAAGAAGAAACGAAAGTGTCAAACTGACTGTAACCTATGATAATAAAATGAAAATAAACTGTCGTAACAAACTCAGTTACATTGTTATGTCTTTTTCCGCTGACCAAAAATCAGTAATCGAGGAATGTTTGAGTAACAGATCGGGCTTAAAATATATTACAAGATAGCCGACCGCAGAATATAGGTCCAATACAATAAAAGTGTTCTGCTTAAAGCGTAGTGTACTATGTTATTCTCCCGTGAGGGGAATTCATTTCTATATTCCTACTTGTCGATTTTTATGTTTCGTTATTTCAGTAGAATATAGACACCAGCAGGTGCCTTCTTTGATAATGTATGCATGTGATATTTGGATAGAAGAGTTATTATGAAAACAGCAATTTGTCTAGTCAAATGTGATGGTTATAATAGAGGAAGATGTAATAAATGACACATTCTGTGTTAAAATGCCCAAATATTCAGATGTCTTTTGATTTGTATTTTTCACTTCATGTCATCTATATATGATTTTCAAATGTTTTGTAATAAGTAAACCTATTTTTAACTGATTTGTATTTTGTACGGTATCTATACTTAACAACATTGTCACTATTTTAATTACAAAATATCACTTTGATTACAATAAACTTTATCTTTTTTTTTCAGGTTCATAATATAACTTTTACATTTTAAATTATTTAACTATTTATGTAGTACGCATTGAATGTTTGTGTTTAATTTATTCAAATGTCACCTTTACTAGGGTATGAAATAAAATGTTGAAATTCGGAATATATTTATAGCATGGTGATAATTTTGAAATGATTTATTGGTTTATATCTGTCGAGCACATTCATAAAGAAACATTATTAATTTGTTATAATATGATGACTCATTCCGGAAAGAGGGACTTTGCGATAGAATACTCTTTAAGAAACAGGTGGCAAAAAAAGAAAATAATAAGAATTTCTGGCAGATTTTCTGTTGTAAAATGTGATCGCATTGATCAATTTCAACAAGTAAGGTGTCATTTTAAAGCTTAGATAATGCTGCAACAGCTGAAAAGAAAAAATTACATTCGATATCATCCGCAAAGTACCTCCTTTCGAGGTGAGCCATCACATATTTCTTTTTGAAATCAATTAAGTTAATGTAATAGTCACAAGATGCATTTGATATTTAGACCGGAGGATGATAAATCCTAATAATGATAACACTTGTAATAACAACGTATGATTATCATTTGCATATTTAAAAGGCTGTACTCCATCTTAAATTATATAAATCAGAAGTCCATGTCTGCCATGTCCAATTTGCTAAATTCCACCAAGTTAGGTACTAAACAAACAGACGAAACGAAACATACCACAGAAACCGCTCAAATCAAGTTAAAGAATTCAAGTTAAATTGAATCCATTTAAACTATAGTTAAACCAGGAGCACTTGGTAGAATTGTATAGTCAAAAATCATGTTCTCCTCTTTTCGTATATAGGCCTATATTTATGAAATTATTATAGGCCTATATAAAATTGCCAAAAAATTCTGAGGTGTCTGTATGCGAGCGATTTTTTCTATTTCATCTACTTTACTGTACAAAAGGACAAAATATTTACCACTAGAATTCGCTATAAATCAAATTTGCAGAATTAAAAATCATTTGATTTCAAAGTTCCGGTGTGTAGAAAATAGTAAATAGATATATTGCGGCGACACTGCGGCGGTTGGAAAATCTAACTATCGCTATATCCCATGGATCATGAATATTCATGTTTAAATATTCATGAGCTTATTAATTTGTTTTATTATATAAATATGAAGGGGTGTGCAACGGAAGATAATTTATCTCACTAAAATGTAACACATTTGCCGTGACAATTTTAGTTGCTGTGACACTCTTATTAGCATAATTTACGTCTCATGCTTATGACGCAACGTTTAGCGGTAAAAATCGAGCCTCGGCGCGCGGCACTGAAACGTGGGCCGTAAACCAAAATAAGACGCGGCAAAATGTCAAAAGGTAAATTTTATGATTATATGTAATCCTAGAATTAATTGCATATATTTGATATATTATAATAAATTTCAAGAACATATAAAAGATATGATTTTAAGAAGGGTTTAAGGTTTAACTCAATTCATTGCCGACGTCTCCCTTCAATCTCTGCATTCGGCATGGGATCAGTTTTTTGGTTAAAAAAACAAAAATGTTCATGATGATAGGCCTAATTGAAAAGGGCATGAATGCAGCCTTTACTGAATAGAGGAATTAATGAAAAGGGAAACTGACAAACGATCTTGTCTTACAAAACATTCCTGTAAGCCTATAAAAAACTCAATTGATGACATCGGACACCTTCGGCGCAGGTTCATAACTTGAAGATAATTTAATTCCTAAATAGAAAATTTTAATTTAATTTTAATGTTTTTGTTGTTGTTGGCGAATGTCAACAAGACATTCGCCATCGATAAACTAAAAAGCGCGGCACTGGATTAGCTAACAAAACCCCAAGAAAGTGAGGATCCACATGTAAAATAAAAGCGGAATTTCGGTATAGGGTAGACTCAAAACCAAAGAAAAAACTTAGATGCACCACTGTAAACTGAGGTTATGAAACATGCATATTATATAAGTGCCATGCAGTATAGTAATTAATACTTCGGAACTGAGAACATTCAATAAGATCCATAACCTCGACAAAATCCAATTAGAAAAAAGAAACTGGAGCAAGAAAATGTTAATTACTAATTAGCACACACGCAGGCCTACACATAAACAATTACGATTGTTAACATAACAGTCAATGTTGTTTGTTTTTATATAATTCCTTTCAACTTTCCCGAAATAAATCATATATAACTTTTAGGCCTACATCATTATATTTCCACAAGTTAAATTGTTTGTTTACGCAATGCTACAGCGCGCCGTGATTGCAGCTGCGTAACGCATATTTGCAAGCCGCGCGTATCTTAAGTTTATCACGCGTAGTAAACTTCTTCGCGGCAGTCGACGCGGTCTACACAAATGCACTAAGAAGAAACGCTGGTGTAATCGGTGTAATGGTTCTCTCGCTGTGGATTATATATTTTGATGGAATGTGTAAACGGTAAGAATTCTAACAATTTTATTAATTTCAGGATGATCGCAATTTGATAATTATTGATAATACATGTTGGGTTTTTTTTAATGTAATGTCATTTTTTTAGTAAATGTACATGAACTTCAGTCTTAGCGGAGAAATAAAATGGCGGCATTAAATTTCGCTTTCAGGAGGTATGCAAAATGTTTAAATAAATTACCATCATTAATATTTTGTGATTAACTATTCATAATTGTGACCGTATTTGGCACATTAACACGCGAACGCAACAATACACGAACGCGACGCAATGTTGAAAGGTGTTACATTTTTGTCAAAAATTGTTTTGGTAAATCACGACTTTTGATTGGCTTAGAGCGATTTGTTGCACACCCATCGCTTTATTTAGTAAGGAAACAATAAATACGTCATGAACGACTTACTGAATATTTATATATGGATACTTATGTTTATGGATATCAATACGTCAGAATTGATAGCAGTTAATCATACATTAGCATCACTATTTTATCGGGGAATCATAATACAACTGTTAGGCCTGAAAAATTAAAAAACGAATATATCCAAATTGAGGAAGACGGGGTAAAAAAAACGCATCATTTGGAGGAAAAAATGGGGTCAAAACAAGTCATCCTGGTGCTCATGGTTAAACATTAACTCACTTGTTTTTGTCAATGTCTATACAGTGTTAGCTTATTTAGTATTTTTTTTTAATTGGTTGCATCATGATGAATAAATAAATAAACTTCTTGTATCAAATCTCCTCAGTATAATGTACAACATTCCCGCGGGGCAACAAGTGAACATTTCTAGAATCAAAAGTCAACATTCAACAATTGTCTTGGAATCAATAGTTTTCTATTGATTCCAAGACTTACTTGGACAACACGACGTTTTTTTATTGTATTCAAAGGTACTGATGTAATGCAAGGGAAGCATCAGGTTGCCATTTAAAGTTTGTATCTTAAATACAATACCAACTTAATCAAAGACAATGTAATGAAAGGTGTGCAAACGACGTTGATTGTATAATTGAGTTATCTCTGGATTGACAAAAGAAAATGAGATGAAATAAAAAGCATTAGATAGCTTGGACGTTTGTTTATCAATATGATGATGATATTTAATTTTGAAAACAACTTGTTTTCATTTATATCATTTCTTAGAAAAGCTGCACGTGGTATTGTTTTATTCCGATATATTTGGATCTGGTTTTTTTTTTACTATACATTCAAACTATTCACGAAGTGATCTTCTGTTCTGTAAATCTGCAACGTTAGATAAAATAACCAAAACCTGTACAGATGAACTTGATCAATAAGATGATTTTCACCACATCCTGAACTCTACTCTCTTATGTATACAGTATAAACTTGTACTCTCGAGATAAGGTTACATCCCATGAATTATTGATATGTGAATTGTTTCCTGAGACAAGGTGTATAAATCAAATTTTAACTTCCAAAGAGACTCTCTCTGTAGGCTCAACAAGAATAGTAACAAGGCTTTTTATACAGCCTCGGGGATGCAATTGAATTAGAAAAAAAATTAAGGAAAGTGTAGTACATTCCTAAGATACATTAAATGGGCGCGTGTGGCCTAGCGGAACAGTGCAGGACTCATAAACGGAAGGTTGTGAGTTCGAGCCCCGCTAGTGCCAACGTGTTGTGAACCTGGGCAAATCACTTTATCACACTTGCCTCGTCGACCCGAGCGTATTGGGGAGCTGTTTAGGGGGGAATATCACAACCTAAGTGCTGATAGGTCTGCGCCTTTGGTCATTGGCCGCAAATGGCCTAGTTTAAGGCGAAATGGTTCTGACGATTCCCTTGTTACGGCGTAATAATAATGGCCAGCGCTTTGTATCCACTGGAAAAGGCGCAATATAAATGCCGATATTATTATTATTATTATTATAAATGTTAATTAAATTGGATGGAAATTGAAAAAAAAAATCTACACGCATTAATTTATTGCAAAAGGATCCTAAATGGTAGATAACCAAAATACATTAAAAATATTGAATAAAAAACACTGAATAACAAAAGCATATACAGTACTTTTTAAGTAACTTCACATTCTCATATTTTTGTCTTCTAAAGAGGTAATATTGCATCATTTCCATTTGAAAGTGTATTCTTTTAAAGGTCACGGAAAAAGTAGTATTATGAAACCATCTTCATGTTAACACTTAAGTGGTCAAGGTCTGCCACATGCCTGTTAGTGGTCAAGGGGGGGACCATATGGACCCAACACCGAAAAAGCGCTTTTGCGAAAGAATTTTACGTTGAATATCTGGTCACAGGTAAAGTACTTCGAAAGAATTAAAACAAAGAAAAACAATCGAAAAGCGAACGAACTGTTTCAAAATGGCGACCCAAAAAAAATGTGTCGTGTCTCGTAAACATTTTCCTGCCAAAAATTTGAAAACTCACTTCCCAATGGAATTTTTCAATAAAATTTGGTTCATAATTGCAGTATGTAAGTACAAATACATTCCTGAAATAAAATTTGAACAAAGTTGTTCGGTTAGTCCTACGATTTTATTGACGAATTTGAAGAGCGCCCTCGAAAATGCTTATTTATGCTAATTAGCATGGGAAGGGGTGGGTCGATTTGAATTTTTTGCCACCAAATGAAGCGTATAGTAAAGTTAGACAAATACATCCCAAACCAGCCGTAAATGCCACCTCTTGCCATTTTAAATTTTTTAATTATTTGCAAACATTTCCAGAAGTCAAGTTATGGTCAGTCAAAGGTTGTCAAGGAGTAAAACGTGTAAATGAGATAAAAGATCAGTTAGCCCTACATTTTCTGTTGATTGTCTTTAAAATATGCAGATTTCACATTTCCTATCATTTTCTTGAAATGAAACTTTGCTGGTATTTTGAAGTAAGCACAAGGATTGTGAATCTGTCAAAAATCAATTTCGGCAATGTACGACCTTGACATGTATTTTCACCTGTAGCGCAAAATAAAGTTTCTAGCATTTACGGCTCATACGGGCAGGGCAGCCACAAATTGTTTCAATAATTTTGCGTATATGCTGACCTTGTGGAAATGAAAAAGACACAGTTTATTATTTAAAAGGAAGATAACTTGAGACTGATTTGGTAAATTTGTATGATTTTAAAGAAAATTTGTATGATTTTAATAAGAAAAATAAAGACTTGTAATTTTAGATTGTGCCTAAACGGAAAGCTTCAACAAATGAAGAAAAAAAACATTCAGGCATTGAACGTGAATCTGTTTTTGGCACATCCTGTATATTCAATTGATAGGATATAGATCAACAAAGTCACGATTTTTCACTTCTACTAAATAATTGATGATCGTGTCTTATTCTGTTTTCACTGTTAAGATATGTTTATCATATAAAAATTAAATGCAATATGTTCAAAAAAACATACAAGATATGAAAATATAAATATATATATATTTATATGCACACTAATTTGGACTCGTTATAGAGCATGTGAAAAAAAGGGCTTTGTAAGTTACTAATCTTCATTTTATTTTATTTTAAACTGTTTCAACTCAAATTTATCCTTGAATCTAATCTTATATAATTGTTTTATAATCATTTAAGAGCAGGTGTTATTTTTAAATTGCTACCTATCCATGAGTACCATATACTTGACTATGGGAAATTCGTTATACACTAGAACCCCTAATCTTATATAATTGTTTTAAAATCATTTTAGAGCAGTTGTTATTGTCAAATTGCTACCTATCCATGAGTACCATATACTTGACTATGGGAAATTCGTTATACACTAGAACCACTAATCTTCCGTCTGATATGCTTCTGAAAAAAATAAAAGAAACGCTTCGTATATTAAGGGTTAAAATATTATCCAAAATAACCTAGCAAATATATAAACACTTCAGGTTACTTCAAATTTCACATTATTGAACTTTGTATGTGTCTAGAGAAATAATATGTAGATCAGGGCTTCGAAATCCGCTGTAAAAAATCGGCAAGTTTAAAAATAATATGATAATAATATAAAGTCGAATAATAATGATAAAAGTCAGGAGAATTTCTGACGACGGATGATTTCTTTCCGGCAATATTGAATGATGAAACATAAATAAATGAGCCAAATTGTGGGTGAATGTCAAATTACTGTTAAAAACAAGCAAGTTTTTAGCGCGATTCGTGCATATTTTCATAAATCTCACAGAAAATTCTCATCAGCACAATAAAAGTTCCTAGAAAGGTTTATTTTTTTCTATATCCTGATGTAAAATTCGATTTAATATACAACAGTGACACTATGATACTTACAAAATATGAATATGACGCAGTTTTA
>JXSR01S023757.1:12058-29080 GCA_000969725.1 Ophiothrix spiculata | reverse complement strand
AAAATAACAAGGTAATGTCCCAGAACTGAGAAAAGTATCAGTAATAGGGCACAATTGGCAAAGGAAGTGCACATTCAGGGTTTGACCAAAAATAACAAGGTACCGTAATGTCCCAGAACTGAGAAAAGTATCAGTAATAGAGCACAATTGGTAAAGGAAGTGCACATTCAGGGTTTGACCAAAAATAACAAGGTGCCGTAATGTCTCAGAACTGAGAAAATTATGAGTAATAGGGCACAATTGGCAAAGGAAGTGTGTATACAGGACTTGACCAAAAATAACAAGGTACCGTAATGTCCCAGAACTGAGAAAAGTCTTTGTAATAGGCAGAGAAAGTGTACAGGGTTGAGGGGAGCATGGCCGAGTGGTTAGAGCATTGGACTCATAATTCCATGCATTCATCTGTCACTGGATTGAGTCCCAGGCCCAGCACATCTCCTTGTTTCCTTAAGCAAGAAACTTTATTCTACTTGCTTTGTGCTTTGGAGGGCACATAAAGCCATCGGTCCCATCTTAAGTGCCAGTCCAGAACTGAGAAAAGTATCAGTAATAGAGCACAACTGGCAAAGGTAGTGCACATACAGGGTTTGACCAAAAATATCAAGGTAATGTCCCAGAACTGAGAAAAGTGTGCATACAAAAAATTTAAATTAAACAAATGATGGGTATCATACGAATAATAACTATAGCCTGCAAAAACGTTTCTAAATATCAACATAAAATCTTGACATTTTTGACATACATGATTTCAATCATCAAAAACTAGGGGAAATTAAATGTGAAATATGTGTAGTGATAAAAAATGGGGTGGGGGCAATGGGGGTAAAATGTATAGGAGAAGCAAATTCCCCAATGCCCTGGTGCCACCTTCATTACGTTTGCTTTGATACCACTCAAAACATACTTTGTATTCATTATGAATCATAAGATTAATCTCAACCTTCCTAACTAAAAAAATAAATAAAACGTCACTTACTACATTGCGTTGTGAAAAATTTAAAGGAAGTGAGACAAACAATTTTTTTTTAGCCTAGTGCAGCCACAAATGTACAGAGAGTAAAAATTAGAGTGAACACTTTCAAGAGATAAACTCCAAATGTCTTACATAGTTTTATTTTGCTTTTCAGAAACAAGCAGAGCCACTTCGAGCCATGATTGAGATCATGACCAAATATTTTATTGATGAATTTAGAGATGACACAGTTCCTTTGACAGATTCGACATCCACAAGTAAAAAGACATCATCATTGGAGGAGAAAACTAAAAGGAAATCAAAAAGCAGAAAGCCGGCACCTCCTGATGATGACATTCAGTTTGGTAGGTATTTGCTTATTATTGAAAATGTACACATATACGAGGGGTATCAAAAAGTTTTAAACTTTACCCAGAAGGGATTGAGCTATATCAATGAAATTTTGTCAGAATAGTCACTCATCTTTATGTACATTATGGTGCAGAAATTGTATCATAAGTACTTTTAATTTCTTTACAGGTGGTGATTGATGTCATATACCTACTCGCTTAAAATATAAGCTGTATGGAGGAAATTGAGAGATGCGGCGTAATTAAATCTCTTCATTTGAAGGGTTACAAGGCCCAGAAAATCTTATTGGCACCACCAAATTTTAATTGTTTGATACCATAGTAAAGGATATAGTTTCCTTTTTCCATTGATACCAAAATTATGGAAATTGGCCCATAAATGACGTCACTATAGCTTAATAAAACATGGTCGACTTGAAAATGTTGATTTTCATTGAAATACAAAATCAGCTTTTTTCAATACAGAGGATCCCTACAATAATGGTCTGTAGAAAGTAGGTTAAAAGTGGGAGAAATGTGTAAATTTGCACATTGCCTATGCAAAGATGCCTAAATTATCTCATAATAAAATTTCGCTCCTGGCCCCGTTTCTTCTGGGTAAAGTTTAAAACTTTTTGATACCCCCTCGTCTAAGGTATACGGGGATGTGTCGCCCAAATGGGTAGTTTTCACAAAAAATCCCTGAACAATGGGCCCCATTTTTGGCCCCCAAATCCCTAAACGTGAATCTCATTTTCAAGAAAAACTGCTGAAAGGGATCATGCGAGCTCAGTATATTTTGAAGATAAGCCTGCTTTTGGAGTAAAATCCATAAACATAGGTGCATATTTTCCTCAAAAATTACCCCTAAAGATAAGCTAGGGTTCCAAGGTCTGTACACCCCCATCCAGACCAATGTGGAGTACCCCCCTCCCGGGCACACGCTTTCATATCAGCAGTGCAGAGGTCCTGAGTTTGAGTCTCTGTGGTGCCAAAATTCAGTGTGCTTGATATTTCCTAAGTTAGACAGGGATTTTTTTCTTATAGAACCGAGCTTAACTGGTACAAAACTCTGAGAGCTGATCCTGGCTTTGTCATGGATTTTGAGTTGATCAATTTTTCGCACCCGTAGAGGTTAAGCCAGAACCTGAAGTTATGCAGAAACAGGAATGGAGCTTACCTGAACCTCGGGGATCAGCAAACATCTATACAGTGTTGAAGGTTTAAAGGCATAGGGAACTTTCAATTCCCCTTTACTTTGTTTTTATTTGATGCAATCGGAGTCTTCCTATTCCCACAATTATTCAGAGGGCCTTTGTGGATAGAAGTGTTTGATCGCTTGTCTGAAATTACAAAAATGACTATAAAGTCATAATAAAATAATGACACCTCATTCCATTGACAACAGAGTTAACAAATAAAATATTACATCAGCGTCAGAACTTAACTGATTGCTTCATACTGTCAGTTGAAACTAATAAAATCCCCTTTAATGGTGAATGTTTTGCCAATCACTGAATCAGCGGTTATTGGGATAAGAGATCAATCAAAAATTTATCCTAGCAATCCTGAAGAATTTTATTAAAGATATTTGATCTTATTTTTCAAATCTGTGTTGTGTTTCATTTCAGAATTGGATGGTGGCTTGCCTCAGAGAGATGTGAGTTCTCACAGGCCCAAAACCGCTGTCATCGCTGTGAAGCAGGAACCGGAGATACAGCGGACTGCTTCACCATTGCCTGATAGGGACAAAGAAGTGCCTGCTGTGTACAAAGGGATTGCAACCAAAAATGATACCAAGGCAAAGAGGACTGGAGAAAGACCAGCAAGTAGTGTGCATAGAAATAGAGGCATGGCTGGCCCAATTACAAGTAATCTTGATGTAAGTCTCTTGTTGTCAGTCTGGTGTATATGTCTGAATTGATACTAAGTATGGACCATAGATATAGAGGGGAGATCCCGGACTTTGTATACTGTATATAGTGTAACAATTTGCTATTTAACAGACTGCATTTAAATGATAAAGCAACTTCACAATTAGCATTAAATTTATTACTAATAATGTTTAGATATGGCTTCCTTAAAAGAGTTTATAATATTTTCGACCTTTGAAATACCAAAAATCATCATGTGAGTGTAGAGTGTCACTGTGTGCAATTAAAATTAATGACAAATGGCAGCTATTGCAGATACCAATTTCTTGCACTCACTGGACAAAATATTTTCGTTCACTAAGCATGAAGTCTATTCCCATGCTTAAACTTGACATGCAACAATAGATTTTAATGAGCTGATGTATTCAAACCAGAAAATAGCAAAAGTTGTCTCTATGATTTTCTCAAAAATGGCAATTATTTGTAAAATATGTAATTTTAATTGTGCATTTTGCAAAATGGCCCTGTCAAATAAGCATGTGACCACCTTAGACTTAAATTACTTATAGAATGTAAATCTGGCACATTTGACATATATGAAAGGGCATGTTCACACATACGAATTTGGTCATGACTATATTGTCACTTGTGAGCCGCTCACGAGCAAATTCCCTGTGTGAATGCAATTATAGAAAGTGTCTCGCTCATGACTAAAAGTGACGCGCTACTAGTTTTAACATGCAACTCATGTCCTAGTGTGAACACAACTGCTAAGTTGACTTGCTCTAGAGCTGTCCATGATTAGTCATGACTATTATGTGTGAACACAGCCTTAGACAGTCATGACTATTATGTGGAAACACAGCCTTAAACTCAAAAAATTGTTCATTGTACAAGTGTTCTTGTATCATATTGTTCATCGTTTTTCAGGATCAGTCAAGGAGGCGCCACAAGAAAAGTTCCAGGGAGACACTTGATCTGAAACCCACTGGCAACTCTGACCTTGATTCATTATTGGATAAACCTGTGATAAACAAAGACGCAAATTCTCCACGCAAACTCAGAGACTTTGGTTTTGATATAGCAACCGAAGAATCATCAAAACCTGAACAAAATGGTATAACATTGAAATCCAAGATTGCCTCAGATTTGCTACATGATGGAACTGATGAGACACCCAAGTCAAGATCAAAGTCTAGAAGAAGTCAAGAATCTGGGTAAGGTGCTTGATGTAATTTTGTTTAAATAATAGTCTTTCACTCATAAAGGATCAGCACAAGTCCTTGTCACGAATAAACTTCAGATCACCCATCAAATGCTCTACCAATTGAGCTATCAAGGGTAGATTGTATCGTGATGCTGAATTTGAATTGGTATCATCTCAGTTCAATGCTGTGTTTCTCTGGCTCGAGTTCAGTTTCGGAATTTTATGTTTTTAAATTAAAAGTTGTGGCTCACACACAAGAAAAATACTTTTTTATCATATAATATTTTACATCATGGACTAAGTACACATTTTTATTATCATGATTGTGTTAAATAGTAAATGTCATTTAGATCTACTCATAAGTAGTTGCATAAAGATTATTTTTTTAAAATAGTGATCTGAACCATCATTACTACCATACTCAATTTTGTCATTGGTGTATTGACCTTACTGTATATGAAGAGAAATACAGATATTATAATTGCAGATGATTTTGATAAATTACATTGTTTTTTGAACAGAAGCTCATCAAGTAATAAGAAACAATCGGCAAAAACATCAACATTTGGTGATCTGGAGATTGGTGACATTGATGATTTAGAAGAAGATTTAGGTGATTTGCATATAGGACCAACAAAGTCAACAAAAACAACTAAAGCTGCGGATGCTAGACCCATTACAATGAAACAGGCTATGGTAAGTCAGTATAATCTGGAGGGTAAGTCAGTATAATCTGGAGATTTGTTTTAATGTTTCAAAATTTAAAACAGCTCTTTAATCCTACCATAGGATGCTTTCTATTCAGAGCCTTTTGACCTTTAGCCCCAAACTTGTCTGGAGGGGAGCGTGGCCGAGCGGTTAGAGCGTTGGACTCGTAATCACATGAACTACATCTGTCATGGGGTCGAGCCCCGGTCCCGGCACGTCTCCTTGTTTCCTTAAGCAAGAAACTTTACTCTACTTGCTTCCTGCTTCGGAAGGCATGTAAAGCCGTTGGTCCCATCTGAAGTGTTCCTGACACACTGTCGGATGTAAAAGAATGTCACGGGCTAAGCTACGGCTGTTCGAAATAAGAGTAGGGAAACCTTCCCCGGTACCGTGACCGTATGTCAAAATACGTCATCTAGGACCAGAGTACTGCTGTATATATAGTGAATAGTCACTTCTAGCAGTTAAATAAATTGAAGACTTGAAAGACTTGAAGGGGTTGTTTTGATGTGGGTAATCGCTCATATTGGACTTGAGATTGAGTTCAGTATTGTGAATGTTCACAGAATTGTGGGATTTATTCATAGGACCAAATAAGTTCAAGATGATAAAAACAGTGGATACAAAAGTAATTTTAGAGAAACAAGCTATGAGGCTGAGAAATGATCTGTTGGGATGTAAATAATTTGACTAAAGAATATGTTTATCACCAACCTGATCACCAACAAAACCAGAAACAGTGAAAGGGTTTGGATGCTAAACAGTAAAATGAATTAGCTACAGACTAGAAAAGACAAGTGGATATTTTTTGTGAAAAAAATGCTGCCATTTACAACTGCCAACTTTGTTGCACAACTTATCCTTCATTGGGAAGGGTATTTAGAATATTGTTTCTGTAAGACAAAAACACCTTCATCGTCATTAGATTTCACAAAATAGGAGAGATTAACCAAGTACTACACAATAACAATGAGAATTGAATTCAAACTTTGGCTAATTAGTGTTAATCTGAATTCTACTTATTACTTTAATTTGTAAGTTATTTTGAGTCATGCAAGACCATGTACACACTTTGTTAAAACTCAACCATTATAACTTGAAGTGTTTTAGTTGAAAATTTTGTAAATCGGTCAAAAAATCATGTCATAATGACGTAATAAAGCATGGTTAACCTGAAAATGCTAATTTTGGCCAAATACAACATGGATTTTTTTTACTAAAGAGGACCTCTACAAAGTTGTTCTGTGAACAGGTAGGTTCTAAGTGGGAGAAATCATGTTACTTTGCCCAGTAGCTATGTAAAGATAACTTAATGGTCACATGATAAAAGAATGTTCCCCTGGCTTTATTTTTTCTTGGTGATCTTTAAAACTTTTATATCCCATCGTATGTTCCTAATCAAGCATACCCCTGTGAGTTCTATATGAAATAATATACACCAGGGTGCCTAACTTTCAATTTCTTGCAGGAGCTGAAGACATTGCTATTTGGTACGCCATCAGGGAGTTTCAATGATGAATGGATTATGCAGGGCTTACCTTTCAATGACCTACCAAAGCTGGAATATGGCATTGTGCAACATAAGGTATGTGTTCATTTGAACAGTCAAATATTGTAGGTTTAGCTCAAGGACATTTTAAAGGGGAATCTGCACTTTCCACCATCTTATTGTCACTCATGAAGCAAGAGATATTGTTCAGAGTTTGGCCCAATATCCAGACAGATTGAGTAAATCTTCACTTGACGCATATACAGCGTGTGCATTATGTTTCATGCGCATACTGGGTTTACATTTCAAGTAGCGTATATTGCAACTTGCTCTGATCAAAGTACTCCAATTTTCCCACTAATCCCTTTTGAAGACTCTCGTAAGTGTGGCACGCAGGGCTGATAAATGCCGGAGGTACATTAACTCACCCTTCATGAGCGAAAATCAAAATGGCGACTTTATAATTTCCTTGGTTTAGCTATAATAATTGGAGAGGGATTTTTGGTCTTGTGATAAAATAACCATACCATGTATCCCCTTTATTTTATACAAATATATATGTAGAGGGGTAGTAGTTAGCAATCTCACCTTGTATGCATTAAGCCTAGCCCTATTTTCCCGGGTCTAGGTTATATTCTTTGCGGAGTAGAATCTCCGAACCTTTGTTTATACATTAATTTGACTTGATTTGGGCATTGGATTAGATATTCTAGATCTTCCTTTTGTTCCTGATGTGAAGTGATTTGGGTAAATATTTCGTGAAAGATTATCACACTTTGAAGGAGAGTTTATTTAGACCCATGTACTGGAGTGTCATACCTGTCTATGTAAATGCATTCTATATCGTAAAGGATAGAGTATTCTAACTTGTTTTGGTCAAATTCTGGACTTCAGATTCTGCGAGTGCGATAATATTCAGCTAGTGAGGCCTTCACAACAATTGAAAGAAGAAGAGTCTATGTAAATTCAAGATGATCTATCATCAATACCATCAAATTCTGTCACAATTCTGAAATTTACTTTTGACTTCTTTTCCAAGTATGTAGATCTTATCCTTCAAATTCTTTTTTGTATATTTATTTTTATTGTGAGAATTTTTTTGTTTGTGATATAAAAAAGTTATATTTGAAGGCAAACACTATATACAAGACTGTCTTTCGCGTAACTAGCAAATCACTATATACAAGACTAAAATTGGACCTACAGAGGATGATTAGTCAGGATGGTTAGTCCTTGGTCAGCCCCATCGCTTCGTCGCTACCGCTTCCTCTGCTTTTATGCCTTATTAGTTGCTACGCTCCCAGATTGGCAAAAAGTCTGAACTTCCTACAGTGGCGTTGCCGCTACACACTATAGGTGCTTCTATCCTTACATCCTTATACTTTTTAGACTAACTAAACGAAAAAGATAAGACTGCTCTTAATTTTACGTAACTCTACTATTATATAGACGGTCTTGTACATAACGTTTTGGTATCTGTATACACGACTAGTCTTGTATATAGTCACTACCATATTTGAAATAATTTAATTTCCGCTTCACTTTGTTAGACATACCAGTACACAGAGAGTTACCAAAATTTATTTCTTATTCTCTCAACAGGGTGGTCCATGTGGGGTGCTTGCTTCAATTCAGGCCTGTATGCTACAGCAACTTCTCTTTATGGATAGCAGGGTGCCGACCGTAGCCACACTACAACCATTACCCAGGCAAAGAACCGAGTGTCTAGCTAAAGCTATTTGTCATGTATTATGGAGGGCTGGGGAATGCAAATCTGCTATCGTAGCACTGTGATTATTATTACCCAGGCAAAGAACTGAGTGTTTAGCTAAAGCTATATGTCATTTATCCAAAATGGTTACAGTTGAAACAATGTTAATATTAGACCACCAACATTTTTTTTCAAATTTGGCAATAATTTTTTGCCTTATGAATAAAAAGTTTTTCCAATGCAAACACACTGACCTTTTCAAACCAAAATTTGTTAATTACTTCCTTTGTACACAAATGTAACAATGTACATCATTTAATGAAAAAGTAAAAAATATTATGAACTTAAAATTTTGTTTAAAAAGTAACACTATGTATATCCAATACAAATGTATTATTTAAAATGAGAACATTCATTTTCTTTGTAAAATTATTTCTTCCTTCTGTAGACCATCTGCAAAAGTGCAATACACAGTTGGAGGAAAAGTGAAAAGAGATGGAATCACAGAAATGGTAAGTATACTCTGTCAACCGAGAACTACAAACCAAGAAATCAGACTCTGTTACAAGATCCATAGCATATCCCTTGTATTCTACAACATTGTGAACTGGTGGTTTTGCATTGTTTATTGTTTAAGAGACTAGCAATGATTGATTAGGATTGATTAAGACCATTACTGCTTATTGATATATATTGTGCATGGATCTCTCATGATTTTGTTTTTATTTTTGGCTAATTTTGTTGCTACCATATGGACAAACCTTGAAGTTCATTTGACTATTCAGCAAGATTGGGTATTTATTTCTACATATGGTCATATCGGTATATGGGTTATTCGGTCCTCCGTTTGTTGGTTTCTACTTTAAGGTTCGCAGGCAATAGGGGCGTGATATATTTTGTAAAGTTATTCATACCTTTTGAATCTAGCAAGTATGCAAAGATAATTTTCTATGCCTAGCTGACCAGTGGCTGTGTTATTTCTAGTGATTTGCCAGTTGTGGTTTCTTAAAAAAAAAGCATATGAATCAAAATAAAATTATAAAATAAACTTTTATTTTCTACTGTTTTAATTTTTTAGTCAAAAAGATTACACCTTGATTAAAGAAATATTTTGTACAGCTGTTTATTCTAACATACTTGATGTTTGTATATACTCTGTCTCAATGTAAACAGACATTTTAGGATAAACAAGTACAAATTTGAAATCATGGGATTTTTTGTGCACCTTGGGGTAATTTATCTTTGTATTTCCGTCGAATATAACATCAATTTTGTTTCCGATTTGTGATTTCAAATTGAAAGGTGTTTGTAATGCTTTTATTTGTTTTATCTATTTTCAATAAAATTGAATCATTTTAAGAGAAAAAATATTTACAATACTAGTGTGACTACTAATGCAGTTTTGTTTCGCTAATGTAATTTCAAATGAAAAAGCTTCTGTATTTGTTTATCCATTTTCAGTTAATATTGAACCACTTTAAGAGTAAGGAGGATCTACAAGAGTTTGTTACTGCTAATATCAATTTATTTGAAGACGCTTCAAGGAATGGGTGCATTCTCTTTCTCTACTCCGCAATATTATCAAGAACCATTGACAGGTATGGTATAGAGATCAAGAGGTACTTTGTGTCTTAAGTTTCGTCATTATGACCAAAAAAATTTGGGGCCCAACGTTAGAGTGATTTTTATATTTACCTTGGTATCCAAAGTAATGTTGGTGATCAAAGTTTTCATATTGTCCAAAATTCTGAAGTTAGCCAATGTGTTAATTTACACTGGTTAACAGTACTACTTTTAGAGATTTGCGTGGGAAAAGTTTTGCTCTTATTTTAGTTGGCAGTTTATCATGTTCTGTACATGCCAATATTTTTGTGCAGAGTATTTTTTTGTGCACAACCAATTTTAAAACATTTTGCACGTTTTAATTTTCGCACTTGTGAATTTTTGCAACAAACTCTTTTTGCGGTACATTTATCACTGCCCTAGATGAGTTGAGTGCGAAAAGCGCAAAAATAAATGTAGCGAAAAATACCACCAGTATGCATGAGGTGTAAGCCGGCTTGAAAGAACCATGAAACATAGCCTTCATTCTACTCAGCAAATTGCAAGCTTTGGTAAAATTGCACTTTTTATAGGCAATGAAAATAAATTAATTGTAATCTTGTATTGTATTTTGCAGAGTAATAGAGGATATGGATGAGCCAACCAACAACTTGATGGGAGCACATGGATTTTACTTACTAACAATCGGGGGGGGGGGGGGGCAGAATTGATTTTGAATAAAATTAATCTGCCCATTGACCTCAATGTTAAAGTGAAAATCAAACCATATATCATATAATATAAAATAATGTTTGTAAATACTTAATCTGTTCGAGTTGGATGATCAACTCCATTGTACATTGTTATTATGATTTTTTTGTTCAGAATTATGTTTTCTCTTACTGACAATACTTGCGGATGGACACATGACATAGCTAGGGCATTACAGGACTTCCCGTCTCCTCCTGCTTACAGTTAGGTCCCAAATTGTCATTTTGAATCAATCTTAATAAAAAATTGTATAAAGCAAACATAGCCTTTAAAATCTCATCCACAGTTCAGAGATTTTGACCTACAGATAATCGCCTTTGTTATATTCTGAACTTATCTAACTGTTTGGGTAGTTTACCATTTTGGCTCCAGTACACATTTATTATCTCAACATTCTGGTGTACTTGTCAATCATAAATTTCCCTAGCTTAGAAGAAAGGTTTGACTTGAGGTGAATAATTCATGATTTATGATTGTTTCTGTATCTACAGGAAATGGTGAATCTCATCCTCACAGGCAAAGCTGTATCTAATGTATTCAACGATACCATGGAATTAGACTCTGGTGGAGGAGAATTATCTATTCTGAAAGGCATTGTAGGGCGTAGTGAAATTGGACTCTTATCACTGTTTGAACATTATGACTCATGTCAGGTTAGTATTTGCAGATAAGTGTCTTATGATCATCTGAGCAGGCAAATATGTGATTAAGTTGTCTCAAGCTAAGGCCAAAGGGGTAAAAAGCCAGATTTTATCACATTTCTTCATATATATTTGTTTTTTTGCATGAGACTTTCAGCTTTTTTTCTATTTTTACTTACTGTTGAATAAAATTACATATTAGCCCCAAACAGCCCCCCCCCCCCAAAAAAAAAGCTTCCTAATAAAAATGCAATGAAAACGGTTTATGTAACTCTTTTTTTGACTAAAAAACCCACATAGAGCATAGGTTTTCAACACAAGGAACTTGAAAATAACCCGGGGAGAGTAACGTTACTGAAGCTTAAGCACACTTGTCTGTAAAACATAAATGTGATTAGGTTTTGGGTTAATAGTTTCAGTCAATTGATTGGTCATTTTATAATTTGATAAAACCCCAATAACTGTCTAACAGAGGCAAAGTCAAATATACGGTAAATTGTAGTAAATGTGCTAGGTATCAAATGTATAACAATCGGTTTAGAAGCTTGTCTCAAGAAGGAACATAATTTTTACTAGGAAAGTTACAAATGTTAAGTATATATTTTCTGCATAAACAAGTGAATATACGTTTAAAGGAGTTAGGTCCGATTTTTCAAAGTTAAGTTTTCAATGACATATGAAAAATGACCACTCAAGAGGTCTAAATTTCAAATTTCAGCAGAATCGGTCAAATTTTTATGATTTTATGGGCGTTTTTGTGTGTCAGAGCTTATTAGACACATTTTCATATATACTGCCAAAACGGAACATATCTTGGCTGTGAAATTTACATGGATTTTGAGAAAAATATAAGCAATATTTTGGAAAAAAAGTTGAGGCAATTGGACCATGCTCCTTTAAATGCAAATACTTATCAATTCAACTCATACTCAGAAACTGGTAGTAATAACGGGAGTAATAATATGGCATAATATTTTTGTTATATGCTCCTTATCTCTTATTTTAGGTTGGAGTTAATCTCAAGACCCCCAAGTATCCTATCTGGGTGGTGTGTAGTGAAAGTCACTTCAGTGTCCTGTTCTCTCTTAAGAAAGAGTTACTGAGTGATTGGCGAGCTGAGCGAAGGTTTGATCTCTATTATTACGATGGGTTGGCACGGCAACAAGAGGAAATCAGGCTCAGTATAGGTAAGCTGTCTCAAGAAAGAGTTAATGATTTAAAGGTTTGACTTCTACTATTTTGAACGGGTGGCACAAATAAGATATCGGAACTTTCCCATCATGCCTTGGAACCAATGGGATTTTGTTCCGTGTGCACAAAACAGGACTTAATTTTTCATGGACTAAGTAAAATTTTATTACTTGAAAAATAAAGTATTATGGGAGAAATAATCAGTGATTATCATGCCCCAGCAAGACTTTTAGTGAAACCTTTAGTATGTGATTCATTTGTCATTGCAAATTATTTTAAGAACAAAAATTGGTTTAGTATAGATTTGGATACTCTAGATATTTATCAATCCCACTTGCAGAGCTGTTTAAATGTTATTGCATACTTACCAACTGTGCCAAATTTATCGGGATCGTCCCGATTTAGCAAAAAATTAAGACGTCCCGAGTTTGAGATATTTTAAAAGAAAAATGACTCCATTTCATGATTTAAAAACAAAAAATAAAATGAATAAGATAAGTGCCACAGACCCTGATATTTTTTTACTGTTTGGGTAATTATATAATATTAATGTTGAATTGTATTACATATTTATGCAAACAGTGACTGCTTATGTGGTGTTGTTCTGAAGACCCTAGACCTACTGTATTCACACAGGCTGATTTTGGCAGTTAATATTTGTTTTATATATCTCAATCATCAATATTTGTTTTGTATATCACACTCATTAATCTCTGAATTCCACATGAAAGAATTTTATGATGACATTTAAAAGAATATTGAACTCTCCTCTGGGTTTCTACTAAAAGTATCCAATGCATAAGTAATTTTTGCTTCTTAGTAGCTAATTGTAAATAATTTTGATGAATTCGTTTGACAGATACTACTCAATCTGATCCTTCCCTCGATACTGATGATTTAGTGCCACCATTAGAACATTGCATCAGGACCAAGTAAGTTATCAGCATGAAAGACTTATTTTTAGCATAAAAACATGAGAGCCTAGTGTGACACAAACATGTGTGTAAGCAGGGCTGGACATTAGCACCTGCCTGACAGCCAACGGCGAGTAATTGAAAGTTGCCTGCCCGACATGGCGGGTAAATTTTTTCAAAATTTGAGTTACATTTATATGAAAATATCAACTTTTTGGAAAAAATCCCCACAAATTTTAGGTTTTTTTTGGTGGAAAAAAAGCACAAATTTATGGCAGATTTGAAATTTTAGAGGTTAGGGCTATTGATGATCTTAGGTCCCAAGACCTAAGCTGAAAATTCTCAAATTTCTTGATCAGTTTTCGCACATAAGAGTTAAAATGTTGATTTTTCCTCAAAAAAGGGGATCTAAAGAACTGAAATATGCTGAAAATGGGGTCTAGCCTGGAGACCTGAAAAAGGGGGTCTTTACTGCTGGACAGAGGTACCCTCCTCATACATGTGAGTACCACCCCAGGGATTGGTTTATGCAGAGTTCATCGACAACCATTGATGGGCATGGCTGAATGGTTAATCTGTCATGACATCCCTGTCAATGTGTTGCTCCTGCATGCACTATGCAAAATCATTCAAAAAGTCTATTCGTTGTCATTGTGATGTATATTGACAGACTATGAATAAACTATATATTTTGATTTACCAGTATAGCTGTACATCTTTCAGAGATCTGGACTGAGAAACCGCCCTCCCAAGACCAAAGTATACCCTAAAAAAAGCTATGGGAAAAAAATTAGGGTGTACGAATTTTATGATAATATCTGCTACACCACTGCTCTTATTATAATAGACTAATAATCATCTTGTTACATGTAATTTTTTTACAGATGGAAAGATGCTGTAGTAAACTGGAATGGAACAGAGCCTATATTATGAAAACTTTCAAACTGATACCTATATCGATCATGTGATATTGTACCACAACCTGCAGCTCAGCTATATGTAGATTCTGAGATTATCTGCCCGTCAATCTGCGAAAGTTTCCACCAAAAAGCAGTTTCTTCAAAACGAACCGTTTGGTACTAGCACTACAGAACAAAGTGCTGATCAACTTGCACAAGTCTCCTGATCAATGAACTTTTGTATCCGGTATAAATTACGAATCTGCCAATTTTTATAGATTGGCAGAGTTTAGAGATATGTTTGTCCATGTTAAGTTGCTTGTCAAAAACAACACATAGGTTGCGGCTAGTTGTTGATTGCGGTATGTCTTCACTAATATGAAGGTTGATATCCTGCAATTTAGGTGCGTGGTGGGAGATGAGACAACAAAAACTCAGTCTTCTCTGGATTTAACTTGTTCTTAAGCATCCAAGTGTTGAATGCCTTTGATCACCTTGAAACAATAGTAAACTTGATGATTAATCATCCAGTAGTAATAAATATGAGATAGAAATAAATCTAAAACTGAAACTTACATTAGTAACTTTGCAACGTTGCGATCATTACCAATAGTCTTTAACCAGCATGCATTAGATTTTTGGAATAGGTCATGTGACCTGACAAGTGAATGCAATGAAACTTATGTTGGTAAAAAAAAATCTGTGAAGGCCAGAATTAATCTACACAGGTCAGGTACCAACAAGGTATAGGATTCTGATGCTATATACTTACACATATTAAGAGACTCTAAACATATCATAATAGTTCTTGACAAGGAACAATACCACAACTGAAGAATTTATAATTTGTCCCATGTGTGGGACTGGGCACTTTTCGATGTCACTGGCCATCTGTCATGTGACCAATTCCAAGAGTCAAATGCCTGTTGAAGAGCAAATTACAGTTTTAGATTTCTTTCTTCTCATACTCGTATCTAGCCAATGTTGACTAGCTAAACATTGTTCGAGAGTATGGTCCACTATAGCCTATTCATAGAAAATTTATAGTCTGTCTGTGTGCTAAATATGTATGGATCTTGCCAGCAGTGATTACTACTCCAGGGCCCCGTTTCATAAAGATTTGAATCAAGCGTACATTTGATTTATCAAGCGTAAAGTAGGCTTATACAATGTAAATTTACGTTTGAAATCAAACGTACGCTTGATTCAAATCTTTATGAAACGGGCCCCTGGAGTGTTCTTTAGCCACAGTCATTTGGCTATACCAAAATGGCCACATGTGACAAAGATTAAAAGTACATTTTTCTTCAAGTTTCTTAAAACCATTATAGCCAACTTTTCAAGTCACAGGCCACATTAACTATCTTAATAAACAAACATCGTGCTGGTTGGATCCCTATTAGAAAATAGAATTAAAAATGCAGGTGATTTATAGTGCACTACCCGGCGACCAACCGTGCTTGACTTGCCCGTCATTTTTGTCAGTGGTTGCGTGCAATGTTATGTAATGCAATTTAATACCAGTATTATTTGTGGGTATCCCTATCATTGTCTACTCCCAAGAATGCAAATGAGGATAATGAGCTTTATTCCGTTGTTGAGTACCCTGTTATATGTGCGGTAGAGCATGCTATTGTATTCAATTGGCTCATTTGCATTCTTGGGAGTAGACAATGATAGGGTTACCTATTTGTGACACATATTCATCATGTTTTAAAATCAATAAATGAAGATAAAACTTCATCACAATTAAGTGCCATTTTAAGATTGTATTTAATAATAATCAATTTCTTGCTGTGCAAGATAATTATAGATGAGTTGTAGCCATATTGCCAGTTTTTTCTGCTTTTGTTTGGTACTAGTACATACAATGTGTGATAAGTGTGCTTATTTATTGCCTGAATAAAGTGTGAATTAGATGTGACAAACATTTCTAGTAATGTCATCTTTAATTTGACCAGAAGTGACCCATTCATTATGAAAAAATGTACCTAGCAAAAGTCTTAAGCAAAAGTAATAAGTTTTGATTTCTATGGGAGAAATTTGTTGCAGATACATATATTTTTAGCTCTTCTGTTAGATTTAAATCATTTTTTAGTTCATTTTCCTAAGTTCAATTGCTATTGTACCCAAAAATGAATTCTTTAAAGGTACATAATCCGATTTTTCAAAATTTAGTTTTCACTTTCATATGAAAGATCACCACTAAATATGATTTTAGTTATGCCTATTTGAAACGTATGGGATCAGATCTCCACGTTTTCTTCTAGTGTTGCGACGTTAAGTCTTCAGTCTGGTCAGGTCTTTCAAGTTGTGCATTGAGGATCAGAGCTGATCAGTTTGGTGGGCCTGGCCTGTACTTTTTCTAGTATTTTAGCTCGATGATAAATAAGGTCAAGAAAAAAATGTGTTGCCCTTTTGTGAAAATTTTTTTCAGTCTGGTCGGTCGGTCAGAATTTTTTTTTTTTTTTTAACTTTACCTTTTGAGTACCTAAAAACAATGCATGTTAAAGTCATATGACGACATAACATTTATTACTTGTTTCTAACAGGACACCAAAAATGTCCATGCTAGAAACGGTAAGTCCATTGATGATGAAGCTGCAATTTGTCCATAAATTGTAAAAAAGAAAAAAATAATCCCGACCCCATTTTTGCCAGACTTGGGGTCCGTCGGAAAGGAGCAACACAACAATTTTTTAAGGCCTAAGTATTAACTGAACCAGAGCTCGAAAAATTGTGTTGGGGTATGTGTGTGTGTGTGTGTGGGGGA
>JXSR01S023757.1:0-11002 GCA_000969725.1 Ophiothrix spiculata | reverse complement strand
TAAAACAGGGTATATTTTGGCAGAAAAGCTAGCCTTTAGGAAGTGTTTTCAGTCGCACTACGGTATGCCTGCAGCATTAGGCCTATACTTGACTGGCCGGGGCTAAGTGAGCTACATGACTTGGCCTCTTTTGCCAAAGAAATAACAAAAATGGGCATGTTTTGCCATAAATTGGCAAAAACAGCGGTAATTATTGCCAAAAACACTTTTTTTGCCCCAAAATTGCAAAACTGACCTTTTGCTACGTTTGTCTCAATTTCATTTATTTTACAGTCACATTCCACCAGGGGGCAGTGGCTGTTATCCCAGTTTACAGTAATTTAGTTTGATTCTATGCTTTCAGCTATTCATCCCTGTGCAACAATGCCAGACACCCTACTCAAAACCAAACTTGAGTACCCCAACCCCATTTCTAGAAAAAAACTTGATAAACTTTCAGAATTTTGACCATCTCTATACCTCGAAAAGCGTGATTTTGTGACCCATCTCTTTACCATTTTCCAGAAAAAGCACCCAATTTAGGGACATTTTTTGGGGAAAACTTAGGCCTAGCCTACTATTTGCAAATCATTTGGTGCATTGGGTCTGTGACGAAACCCACCCATCAATATATTAACAATTACACAAATGCACCCAAAACCTTTGAGCACCCCCGTATGAGCACCCCCGTTTACCATTTATCAGTAAGGCCCCCCCCCCCGGATTTTTGACTTTCTGACTGCTCAAGAAAATTAATTCCATTTATAATGTCACTTTCAGTACTCCGTAAAATACTAGTGTCTGTCGGGTGCCGTTTGGAAAAAGGTAATAGCGCCCTCATGTAAATAAGAGGAAACACTGCTGGAGAAGTTGCAATGAGATTTATACTCTTTTGAAGCTAAAATTGGCTGAAACTTTCTTGAATTTTGTTATTTTAAGGTAAGAAAAGTGCATTTTATTGATTTGATCTCATATTTGGAGTTGCTAACTTTTATAGATACAAGTAAACCACTTCAGACATTCCTTGAAATGAGAGGATCAAAATTCAACAGCCACAATGGCAATGCAATGTCAAACAATGTCAATGCTTGGAATGATTCAATGCATGAAATCATTGAATGGCCACATTCATTGCATGTCACTTGTACTGAACTCGTGCCTCTTAAATCCTATGAGCATGCAGAGAGATGCTACTTATGTATGAGGCACTGCCACTGGGGGGGGGGGGGGTATCGGATTCTTAGGTCCGTATGCACAAAAGAGTTAGACCGGGCCTAAAAAAGCTAAAGTTAGACCTGGTTTAAGTGAAATTTTGTCCCACCAAGAAAAACATATTCTTCTGCATTTACATGAGTTATTTTCTATTATTTTTGAAAATTGCATTTGAATCTTTAAAATCAGCTACTTACTACAGGAAAAAAATGTGAGTAAAGGTCCCTTTCTGATGAAAATAGATTTCGTTTAGACCAGGTCTAACTTTAGACCCGGTCTAAATGTTTTGTGCATACGGACCTTAAAGTCTAAAGAGCATGTGTCCTCGTCACTCGTGTAATGAATGAATGACGTCTTTTGTTTACCTTGTTTTCATGCACTGAACACGTGCCTCATATTCTATATGAGGCACTGACGCTAAGCGAATTCGGCAACCTTGCAACCACGTATTTCAATGGAGCCATCCTTCCGGATTTTGAAACGCACATTTACAGCTACCTTTCGTTAAAATAAATCCGCAAAAAATAGGCGCGATGATTTCATTTTAGTGAGAAAATACAAACTTACAATTTGAAATTCTCATTTATTTCCAATTACAATGAATTAGGCTAAGTTGAAATCTGGATGATATTTTTTACCCCTACCTACACGTTCTTCAGTGATCACGCAGTGTCAACAATTGTCGATCTATGGTGCTCGATTGTATCGACTCTATCTGCATAATGGCATATGAAAAAGATTTGCTATCAGCAAGAGACATGAATCCAAGAGCAAAGTCACATGAATTTCTCTACTGAATTGATGCTCCCCGCCCGATCGACGAATGAGATAAATCATCGCAGTGAGTCGTTCGGGTTTCACGATCAACTTGTTTTCTAATTGGTTGTACGTCACTCGCTGCACTATCATGACTATAGTCGTGTGAAGCAGGGCCATGGAAGAAAACCTTTTCACTTTTCCGCGTCTTGTGCGCCAAGGTTAAAGTTCAAATGCAACTCACACGATACTCGTGAGCTCGCATGATTTGACAGAACTTTCTGTTGCTGCGTGACTTGAAGAAGATCGATGTGATTGGTTTGTTGTTCAAGCATTGCTCTAGAAACACAAGGCACAATTAAGCCAAAAATGAATGGCTTGAGGCAAGCTGTGTAGTACAGCCTATCACACAATGGCCATTTGAGCATAAATTGAAAAATACAAATGGTACTTGAAAAACATCGGTTACCATTTGACTTGTAAACACATCTTCATCGTTTTTGTGTGACTAACAGCTTCGGGAAGTGTTTATAATAGGTAAATTTATTATAAATATCCTTTGTCATGTTTGTGGAGGGTTGCAGTTCGTATTTGATAGCTATGATCATTTTTGGGAAAATTGGGTATGTGCACTTATGCGCAGGTTTTATTGCAGAGCTTGCTTCTGGCTGTGCCAGAAATTTTGGGTACGATGCGATTTGATCCCGTCCAGAATGAAAAGGTTTGTTTCAGATGACTAAGACTCTGACTTGATCTTGAAAGCCGATCGACTCACTGACACTGCAATGATTTATCTCATTCGTCGGTCGGGCGGGGAGCATACACAATTCTGTAGAGAAATTTACTTGACTTTGCCCAATGACGCATTTTGTTGATCTTGGTTTCATGTCTTTCACTGATAGCAAATCTTTTTCATATGTCATGGAGCTGGACTGGAGCTCTAGCTATAAAATCGGGAACCATAGGTTGACGATTGTTGACACTGCATGATCACTGAAGAACGAGTAGGTACAGGTCAAAAACATCATCCAGATTTCATCTTAATTGGAAATAAATGAGAAATTCAAACTGCAAGTTTGTATCTTCTCACTAAAATGAAATCATCGAATCTTTCTGTGGAATTATGTTAACGAAGGAAGCCGTAAGGTGCGTTTCACAATCCTGAACGCTGGCTCCATTGATATAGGCCTACGTGGTTGCCAGGGAACCATAGGTCTACGATTGTTGACACCAGTGGCGTGCCCAGGATTGTTTGAGTGGGGGGGGCACAACCATCAGTTTCCCCCGAATGACCAATAGCGGCAGAAGGGTAAAATTTGATATGTTTAGATTTTTTTTGATAATGCGCGCGTAGTGCGCGAAAAATTTTGCTATTTACGCAAAATATGGCAAATTTTGACTGAATATTGACAGAATGCCAGAAATTTCGCGCGAAGCGCGCAAAATTTTTGCTTGTTCATATTTACATTATCAAAAACAAAGGGAAATTCAAGGTATTTTCTTCTCTTTCCTTTTGATTTTTGTCTCTCTTCCCCTTTCTTTTCTATCTTTTTTGTGTCAAGATGCCCGAATGGGCCGTTTCGCCCGACTGATTCATCAAACTGGGGGGGCACGTGCCCCCCCGGCCCCCCCTTTGGGCACGTCACACTGCTTGATCACTGAAGAATGAGTAGGTAGAGGTCAAAAACATCCAGATTTCATCTTAATTGGAAATAAATGAGAAATTCAAATTGTAAGTTTGTATCTTCTCACTAAAATGAAATCATCGAATCTCTTTTTGTGGAATTATTTTAACGAAGGAAGCCGTAAGGTGCGTTTCACAATCCTGAACGCTGGCTCCATTGAAATAAGTGGTTGCAAGGTTGCTGAATTCGCTTAGCGTCAGTGCCTCATATAGGATAATTATGAGGCACAAGTTCAGTGCAATGCTAGACCCGAAACGTATCCCTAAGGGACATGCAATGGTATGAACCTGTCCACTTATTTATTTATTTATTTTACGAGTTTTTCATTTCACATGATTGAAATACAGAAAAATATAGACTGACTTACATATGATTTACATGAATATGGGCTGACTGGGCTCCATTGACTCAATCATAATTTTGCCAATTGTTTGATTGGCATAACATAGAAAAAAAAATGGGGTAGGTAAGTCGGATTTTTGTGCTGTGTTTGTCTTGAAAAATGTGGCGACTCAACAATATAAGTCTATACCAAAATGATCTTTGGTACCGCATTAACAGTATGGTACCGCATTAACAGTATAGTTTACTTTATAGTTTGAAAAAAATGTTTAAAAATGTGTAATTTACACACAAAAACCACGTTGTAAAATGCAATAGGCTTGGAGCTAACCGACACGAACATGAACAAGGTTTCTGCAGTATGAATCCATCGGTCTTAAACAACTGCACACACACTTCATTGTGGCCAAAACAAAAAGAAGTCAGGGAGCCCTCATTTGGTGACTGGTGGATTTAGTCTACATTTCAAGTTGCATTACACTAAATTAGTTCACAAAATCTGTTATTGCTTTATTTGCGTGTTAAAAAGTCGGCAATATTTATACATGTTCCTTGATTCTTGATTGAGTGTGTATCTTGGATGGTTGCAATATCAGCCTCAACATTATATTCCTACGGTGATTTTCATGGAAGATGAGATCATCATTTGGTCTGCCCATTTCAGCAAAGTATGTTGCAAATCCATCGGGTATGGAGGGACCTTCATATGAACGACCATGAACAGTTATAATGGATATGTTTTAATCTCTAGTCTTTTTCTGTCTACTGATCAGTTTGTAGAAGGTGCTTCGGAATGGTTTGGTAGAAGCCATTATGTCTTTGTGGATTCTGGCTTGGCACTGTCTTGGCGGATTCTTTCCTGACACGTTGCCGAAGTGATTTTTTGGCATTATGCAGGTTGAAAGTGGCATGGTGATGTGTTTGGTCTTCCAGCCTGTTTCCAGTGAACGAATGCTGATTTGCAGTCTTTACGCAGTTTGACGACTGCAGGAGAAACACGTTGCATTTTGGCAGCACTTGTTTTGGTTAATTAATGGAAAGCATTTATTTGCAGCATCATGAAGAGTGCTATGCAGAGATTGCACACATGCATCAATGCCAAGAGGAGTTGAGACATCCACAGTGATCGTAGGAAGTTGCTTCTGCATGATATCATCTTTGGACCACCGAAGTCTTGTTTTTGTTTTCTTTTCTTATCTTTCACCTTCTTATGGAGAGCAATATAAATTGCAGCGGCAACAGGCTCATGATTAGATGTGGTCCCTGGGGATATCAGATCGGCATTATTTCCGACAGCAGCAGCTTTCTTTCTGAACGAACGGTCCTTGTTCACAGAATAGTTTCTAGTTTGCATAGAATATGTAAGTGATGGCATTGTTTTGGGATAATCTGAAAGCTGAATAGCTTTTGGAGTTTCCACATGTTTTGTGGCAGTTTCCCCTTGTCATTAGCACATGGCTTGGTCGCAATCGGTTTTGATACACTGTCTTTATATGACACCATTGGAACTTTTAAGCATCTGTTAGGTTGCAGCATTCTTTCCATGTGTTTTTGGGCATTATTGGTTTTAGTCACATGTATGTGATGTAGAGGCGACTCTAGAAGGGTTGTGGCTTTGTGGCTGGGTAGTAGTAGCACTTTTTTCTTCATAATTGGCTTGATAGTAGTTACTACTTCCTGTGATGATTCCCTGTCGTAGAGCTTCAGTGCAGGTAAGACAGGAGTATTCGGCATCTTTATAATATTTTCCCATAGCTGTTTTCCGCTTCATTAATAATAATAATAATATTTATTCAAATCACTTGCAATTTACAAACATTTAAAACAATTTACATATGTGTTGCTATGAAACAAAGATTAAAACTTTACATGAATATTAACAAAACAAATTACAATAACAAAATGCAAGCAATTTAGGAAAAATGAATGGGTTTAGTGAAACCCAAAACACCAAAGTGCTCACTTATCCTGTACGTTTAAAAAGAAACATTTTTGAAACAAAGTAAATTAAACAACAACATTTGAACCCTATATGAGGGGGTGAAAATGAATTAATTATACAATTCTATGAAAAATGACCTACATTCAGATTTGAATATAGAAAGATCATGGCACTCTTTGACATCAGAAGGAAATTCATTCCATAGTCGTGGAAGAGACACAAACAGAGAATTGAAAAAAGAAGAACTTCTGGCAGTTACATGCAGTAATCTAGAATTTTTAATCTTACTCAAGTGCACCATTTGGTCGAAAGATGCAGGCAACAATCCATTCATTAATTTGAACCCAAACACAAGTCTATGGAATTTGCATGAATCCTCAAATTTCAACAAATCAAGTTTGGAAAGCCTTTCTTCATAACTAGGCCTACATTCGACATCAAAAGAATTCCTATAAAATACCACCCGAGTAATTTTCCTTTGAACCCTATCCAACCTATCAATGTGATTTCCCTGAAAAGGGGCCCAAACACAAATACAATAAACAAGATGTGGTAAAACAAGGGACTTGAAAAGATTCAAAAGTGTTTTTGGTACACCTAATGATAAAACCAGACAACTTAGAGATCTTATTTGTGACATTGTTGATATGAGTACCAAAAGACAGATCCTTACTAAAAGTCACACCCAATAATTTAAAATCACTAACTTCATCAAGAGTTGCATCACCCATTGAATAAGAACTACAGAATTTTGGATAGTCTTATCTCTTTTTTCCATGGTCAGACCTAGTCATGTGCATAACAGAACATTTAGAAAGATTTAGAGGAAGCTTGTTGGCCATAGACCACTTAAACACATTTTCAATATCCTGCTGAAGAATCCCCTCGCACACATAATGATACAAATTTTGGCAATAGTCACAACAAACCATGTTCCTGTTATTGATTTCATTGCAGCTTGGGCAGGATGATTTGCTTCCCATGCTAGGGTCATCACTGATGACACTGACAATGCTTTCATTAGTTTCAGTTGATCTGTCAAGGTCAGACCTGTGCGGTTCATCGACAACATCGTGGCATCTAAAGTAACACAATCTCGGACATCAGTAATCTCACTATCAGTGTTTCTTCTTAGCCCTTTTGTATCGGAAGTATCAGCTTCCCTACTAATATGGCTCCTAATTGCGTTCGTTCCAGGTTTGAGCCAGAGTTGATCATGCTTGGCAACATGTGACTGGGATTTACCATCTTTAGTCTTAGTAGTTTTATCATCAACATCTGTGTTAATATCATTGACACTTGCTGCATTTGTTGTTGTACATGAAGCTTTAACCAGATTCGTCCTTCATTACAGTAGTAGTAGATGTCTGACCTGGGTCACCGTTGATAAATGAGTTATTATCGTTATCTCCAGAAATGCACTTATCATTACTTGGGCTATTCTGATTGTCATTTGTCCCATGATCAGGAAAGGCACCGACATTGTTCTTTCTTGTATTGTCATTGATGGCAGTATCAGTCCTTGGAGTGCTTCTGGTTTGCATTCCATTGGATATTTTTTATTCCACGTCACATTGTTTCTTACGGACAGAAGTGGATTTTACAGTCAATAAGGCTTCTTTAAGAATGGCATTTAATTTGTTTATATGGTAGTTTCTCATTTAAGAGTTCAACTATTATACCTGGGAGATCTTCAGTAATGAACTCATGAATGTGAGTTTCCATTAACCAGGATTTCATTTGTGGTGTGGTACATATTTATAGTGTAGACCTGCGTTAAGTATGCTATTAATAACCCCTTTGGTTCATAATCCTATTAAATTTCCAAATCACACTCATACCATATTGGCTTTCTGTTTGTCTGAAATCCTGGCCTCTTGAATGGTGTGCTGCTTTGTCATTTCAGAGTAGTATTTAAAATAATACATGTCTTTATAACCTTGTATGTTCTAGTATTGTAGTCTTTTTGTTCCACTTGCAGGGGTTCAATTTCACATAGGAGGCTCTCAGAACTGCTCCTTATCCACCTAGAATTTGAATCGGGAAGCAAACTGTTGATGACACTTTCTGTGTTATCAAACGTGTGAATAATGAAAGTATTAGAAGTTTTGTGATTTTATAATAGGTTTCAAACAAGACTTACGTGACAAGTATTAGACTAGATGATTTGAATCTCGCCATAGTCTACTTGAATTTTGTTTTGTTCATACTTGTATGTGTGAGTAATGATGCGTTCAGAGTCCAGCGATTTCATCACAACAACATCGCCCGACATATACCAATTCGCTGTTTATACACATGCTGCTAGTACATGTAGTCTGGTTTAAAATCTAAAGTAGATGTTGCAGTGATAGAATCGCTGGACTCTAAATACACCATTTGTTTGTGATAGAAGCTATCAGATCTCGTTGTGACTATTATTATTTATAAATGCATTTCCCATTTTTCTTTCCCAGGAACAGGGCTTTAGCCCACATCCTATTACATCATCATGTCAGCGGCCATGAAATGGGACATCCAGTGGTCACCATGCCATTCCGATGTGTTCTTGACCTATGGCGCTGTCAGCACTGATCTCAACCTGTGTGCGGTGGAGACCGTGGGAGAGGAATTTGATATGCAATCACTAGCCAAAGCACAGGGCCAGCAGCTATCAAAAAACAGGGTGGTGAAACTACTTGCAACCAAACAGGACCTCTACATGCATACCAAATCTGACTTGAATATTATTAAGGTAAATTTAAAATTCTGATATAGTGTTTTGCTCCTAAACATGTTAACCACAACATAAACAGATCTACTTCACTGACCAGATGATAAATTGAAAGGTGTATTCTTCATAAATCAGAGGCGACAACATTTCCTGCTCGCTTGGTTTCCTTGCCGTGTTTGATGGATTATAAAGTGTGTGCTTCTTTCAGGGTTCATGATCAGGCATCCTAATCACATGACCAAGGAACCTGAGTTGATTGGTTCCTATATTTTAACTTTATTTGTAACTTTAGCAGTCAAGTTAGCTCAAACGGTAAGGCGCTCGCTTGCGTTGCAGAAGGTCCCGAGTTTGAACCCTGCTGGTGCCAAAAAAGTTGAATGTGCTTGATATTTCCGTGGACAAGGAACCAGGAAGAAACTAACTGTTATTGTCTTGTGAAAACCCATACGAAACTATTAATCATTCAATCAATCATTTATTTCTTCCACATATGCAAAATTACAGTAACAATATATCAAAAAAAACCCCATAACATTATAAACTAAATAAGCTAATCAAGTCAGTGATGTTACATAATTGGGCTGACCAAGTTTCAGCACCCCCAGAGGGTGCTGTAGAACCTGAAATGATGCTTGGTGTGGAAATGAGCTTACTTGGGCCACAGTGGTCAGCGAACATTATATAACAGCTAAATTAATCTGTGTCACTTGATTGGTGCATCTTGGGTCACATGCCATTGGCCATTTGGTCCATTTGATAGTAAATGTCACCAACTGTGCAATAGTGTCATGCAAAAGTTTTGTTACATTGCACGGTTCAGGGACTTCCGTTTGAGGGGAGTAAGCTCTACTGAGCCACCCTGCTCCCCTCAAATGCTTTATGAGAGCTCAATCAATGGAGTGCCTTGCATGATGGTATTAACATCTAAATTTCCTGAAAGCTCCTTAATTGCTCCCCTAAAGAACTTCAGGAGATCTTTCAATGAATCCCCTGCCAATTTGAAATGCGATTACCTTTTTTGGTAAGACGCAACATCAGTGGCAGATGTAATTTTAAATTGAGTACGCTTGCACAGTCTGTGGGCGCAGCATAAGACGCGTTGTTGCATTAAAGCCGGCATGTACAGTACCATAGATCATGAGATGTTGTCTCGATTTGCTTTGTTTACAAAGATTTATTTATCTGTCATATAAAACAAATAATGAATGTTTTTTATTTGTGCCAATGGAACAAATATTTCATTCGGTGAAAGATCAAATGCCCCAATCAACTCGGCTTCACTTCATTTGAATGAATGGCGCATTTGATTTTTCACCTCATGAAATATTCGTACCATTGCACTCATAAACATTCATTATTTGAATACCAGTAAAGTGTGCTGAGGCTGCATGGAATTACAAATCAGATAGGCATAGTGCACTATTATCCCCTGTACGGTATTTATTCTTATTTTCAACCAGTTTAGTTTTCTGAGTTATTAGGATTTGATAGAATTATAACTTTTTATAAAAAGACCACACATGCAATGAAATCTATGCTAAATGGAAATTAAATTATCTCATTGTTTATTCTTATTTTTGTTTCAATTGCTTACAGTGTTTCGCATGCTATCCCAAACCAGTACCTGAGAACCTGCTAGCTCTAGGCTTGTCTTCAGGCAAAGTAGTACTATCAGCTTTCAACATGGATCCAAGCTCGGATCAGAATGGCTTCATTGGAGCTGAATATCAGCCGAAGCATAACAAGATATGTTCAAGTCTAGCCTGGAATCCTGTTGATAATAGGCTGGTAAGTACTGAGTATCATACACCATGGTTCAGATGAGACATGTGGTAGGTTTGAATCTACAAGATGGGAATGTGTGTGAATCTATTGTGTTGTTTTTCAGAATTATTGCCATCCGCCACAGGTCTGCCACCAGCTGTAAATAATTGGAAGTAGCAGCCACAATTGGGCACTGTGGCTCAAGGGGTTATAACATCGGACTTGTAATCAAAGGTTGTGGGTTTATGCCTCGACATGGAACCTCCGTGTTGAGTCTTTGAGATTCCTATCCTTGTTGTCATCCAAACCCTGTTCCAGTGACAGTTGGCCACCGGACTACTGGCGTGTCAGTATAGTGGAGGTTGACCTAATGCAAAGGAAATGAAGATGGAAAACACAGCTGTTGGCAAATTATGGACCCATGTGTAGGTCAGTGCTGATCAGAACCAACTAGCAGCTCTTTGAAATTAAGGTTGGTTTCAGAGTAGCTGTCATGGATGTAGCTTGTAGCTGTGGCAGACCAAGAGCACTTGGTAGACTTGTATAGTCAAAAATCATTTTCTCCTCTTTTCGCATATAGGCCTATATTTATGAAATTATTATAGACCT
>JXSR01S023752.1:34306-51830 GCA_000969725.1 Ophiothrix spiculata | reverse complement strand
CACCAAATTTTTTGGCATTTTTACGGTCGGTTGCGGAGGGCAAACAAACAATTTTTGGTTTTAGGCCTTAGTATGTCTGAAGTTCTCAGTAATTTTGGTTGGATATTAAATAGTGATTTTGATGATTTGAATTTTGTGAGGAAAGTCAGTTTACTGACCTGAATTTGAGAGCAATCAAATCTGTTTTTTTATGATGAATACACAAATAATTTGCTGCTCTAAATTTAAAGGAATGCAAATTTACAGACCTAGTGGGCACAAAGTTGAAATTTCGATGTTCAATCAACATTGAAATTTAAAATTTTAACATTGAAAAGTGAAAAAATATTACAGCCTTAAAATTACTTATCGATTGGGTTTTAAACATGACCCAAATGTAATTTCATTCATATTTTTGCTCTGTTTTGTAAAGGTTTATAATGATTTCAATGAAACACTTGGTGGAACTTCATAAAGTCTAGAAAAGAAAAATTTAGAAAAATGAGAGCCTAAGGTTGAAATTTCAACTTTGAACTGTTTGAACATTCAACTGTTGGTTGGAAAGACGTTGAAAAATGGTTAAGTTGAAACTTCATCTTTTCAAGGTTTAAAAACAGCTGAAGTTTCAACTCAACCATTGAGTTCAAAGCTCAATATTAATTCAATGTTGAAAAAAAGTTCAACCAGTTTTCAACATTGATATTTCAACCTCATAAAGTCAGGCACAGCTTTGTAAAAATTGATCTGGGCAGAGCCCCCTTTTAGGTTCTTTTAATATTTCTTCCTAATAATCCACTGATTTGCAGCTATTTTTGAACTAATTGTTCATTTTCAAGGAGCAGAATCATTAAAAAGGCAACATCAACTTTGGAACAGATTCAAAAATAAGAGATGGCCCAAGCTGGGTGCACCCTCCTATAAATATGCCCCTGGTCATAGAGATATGCCTAGATAATTATGAAACTATTGTGTTCTCTATTTCAGACATTTGATGAATGCGTTCTTGCGGAGAAAAAGGAGTGCGTTGGTAGAAAGGCTTTCTATATCATTCCATTCTTTTGCGGTCAAGAAAAGAAATGCAGGTACCTTGATCATTTTTGAATGCACATTTTTTCCCTGATGGCCCTCTTCACAAGTCGCAAAGAGTAATGAAAGAAAATTTAAATCAGGAATGCAAGTTTTCTGCATTTTTGTAGAATTACAATATACAGTGTTTATGTTATTTATAGTACATTTTTTACATTTTCTGCAATTTTTCCACTTGCCAACTTACATCCCTGTTAAATGCACTGATACATATTGGATGAACTTTTTTTTTGTATTTATTCGGTCTGGTGGTGGGAGAAAAATACAAAGATTCTACACCAGACCCCTTCTCTTAACTCTTACTAAATTACACAGATAGATGCATAATAAAACACAATATAGTAGCAAACATGTTAAAGCACCATTGAACCAGGGGCTGGTGATACCAAGCACAGGTTTAAAAAGACACCCCCCCCCCCAGCATTGGATGAACTTGACTTTCAAATATTGGATGTTGTCATTAATATAATATGGTAAACACAATTAGGCCTATCTCTGCAAAAATCTTGAAATAATTGGAGAAAATGTAAATTTGAGGGCATTGTTCAACTTGTTGCTTTCATGCATTTGGGCACTAGCCAAAGAACTAAAAATAGAGAAGCAGTACTCGCAACCATCTTTGTCTCTCTTGGAGCAGAGTTATTGTACCTCCAGCGCTTGCCACCATTTTGATTTGACTGCCATGGAAATCCTATGGGATGTCAGCCATCTTGGATTTTTCATAGAGGACAAGTTATATTGTATCTCCGGCAGTTATTGCAACCGGGAGATCCTAGGTTTAAGTCCTGGTTGAGGCTTTGAGGGTTTTTTCATGTCTTGACCCCCGCGAGGGAAAGAATAAAGATTTGTGCACATTATTTCACCTCGTGAACTAAGTATTAATTTCTTGTATCTCCGGCAATTTAGCGGCTTCACGTGCCACACTTCGAGAGTCTTCGAAACGGATTAGCAGGAAAATTGGCGCACCTTGATCAGAGCAAATGGCAATAGCTTGAAACACAGATCCACAGGCCAATATCCAAACATATCCACTTCTTTATAATTTCATTTTACCAGCACACTCCCTTTACATTCCCAATTTTCTCATTCAGATCACCATCAATGTGGGCTTTGGAACAAGCAATCCGTAATGTTGAAGAGAAATTCCTGTTCGTCGGAATACTAGAAGAATTTGAAGACACTTTGCTTATTTTAGAAAAGTTGTTGCCGTCCATGTTTAAAAATGCATTGTACTATTACCAACATCCAGGTGAGTCTGATAACTGTAAAGCAGAAAAAATTTTGCATGCATTTTAGTTTTGTGAATTTCACGAATAACTTAATTCGCAAAATTAAAATGCATATAAAATTATCTGTTGCAGGGTTCAATCACTGTTTACAAATGTGAACTTTTTTTTTCACCGATTAGTAATATAAAATTAGTGGCCAATACTCAAAGTCGCAATTTTCCGAGAACTTTCCTACCTTCAAACACGCCAGGAGTGCATGATGTATTGCAGCGATCAGGCAGGCATCAGCTGACTGGTTTCACCTGGATTGAGTGTGTAGTGAGAGTATCAAAACCAGGAGCCAGTCATAGACTTTCAGGGGAGATACTGGACTTTGTATACCAGCTATGGAACTGAAATTGAGGGTATTTTGGTCCACTCGGGTCCCGCAAAAATCAATTCCCGAGTCCGAGATTTGGCTGTGGGTAGAGAGAAATTGCGCAAATGATACTTCATGCGAATAATACGCCAACCTGCACACAAGCCATGTGAGCGTGTTTTCAATATTGCCGCATTATGACAAGATGCATTGCATCATTGGCAAAAACTTGAATACCCTCAATTTTGTCTCCATGTCGGAATAAAAATTGGCTGTGCGTCTGGTATATCAATGGAACCATTAAATGTTAATTGAAATATTGCTGGGAGATAATAACAAATGATTTAGCATTGAACATGTACGTATACTTTCATTCATCTGGGTAAATAATATAAATATTATAAATTGAATTGAGACAACCAGAAGTATACTCACGAGCAACCGACGTTGCGGGTGATACCATCACCCTTTAACTAGGTTATGATGTTGTAGACCTTGTAGCTTGTTGTTTTAGCTAGATGACGTCATAGGATGTTGAGAAGACGTCATCTTGTGAGGTAAAGTTCTCATTGATCTGTCCCATACGTGAGATAAATTGTGCCTGACCCCTCCTGAGCGATTAACTTGATATTTTTTTCCAACACATCAATAATATTGATCCAAATAGGAAGGTTTGTTGGACAGAAAGTTACCATTCTTGGACTGTCTTGTTAAATTGGAAGAAGATCGTTCTTTGTCAGTGTCAGTTTACAGAAAACAGACACACACTGACCAATATCTTCAGTTCACCCCTAATCATCCCCTCATACAGAAACTCGGTGTTTTGAAGACTTTGTTTCACAGAGCGGACTCTATTATTTCCAACCCTACTGATAAAGTGGCTTAGGATAAACATCTCCGCCAAGCCCTAGGACAGTGTGGTTATAATAATTGGGCGATCAACATAGCACTTCAACTTGGTAACCAGCTGATTCTTCTAATAATATCTCAGGATGGGGTACTAGTGTTGTGATCCCCTACCACAGAGATTTGTCTGAGAAATTGTGTCGCATCTTCAGTGAATATAACATTTCGACACATTTTAAACCAACCAACACCATTCACCAGGCTTTGGTACACCCTAAAGACAAACAACCTAAGGGTCGTATCAGCGGTGTTGTTTACGGTATTGTGTGCCCCGAAGTTTTTGACAGCAACGAACAGTACTGGTGAAACGTCCCAACCCCTCAGAAAATGACTCCAACAGCACAGCGGGTCCACAGGAGGACTAGTAGAATCAGCTGTTTATCTCACGCATGGGACAGATCAATAAGAACTTTACCTCGCAAGATGACGTCTTCCCAACATCCTATGACGTCATCTAGCTGAAACAACAAGCTACAAGGTCTACAACATCATAGGCCTAGCTAAAGTGTGATGGTATCACCCGCAACGTCGGTTGCTCGTGAGTAAACTTCTGGTTGTCTCGATTCAATTTATAATATTTATGATTTAGCATTGACTTGACCTTGACTTGACCTCACCCCTGTAATAGGTATGCCCCTAGCGTCTCAACTGACGAATTATAACAAATTGCAATAAGACTATGCATAAGCTTAATGTGCTTTAAAAACAGAAGTACCTTGTGAAACAAGTTTAGTTGGAATGACAAATCATGGCTAGTCATTTTAAACTCCATTGACACTGTTCATATTTAAAATGTTTGTGTTTGCTTTAGACCTTCTTTGATAACTTTGTTTTGTTTTTAAGGCATCATCACCCTCAGGTCTTCCTAGCTAGCCCTTTTGACAATGTCTTTAAGATCATTTTGTTTTATCTTCTTGATGTATATTTGTTTGTAGTTGGGTTTGAGATGTAATCCTGTTGGATTAGTGTGCTAAAATGGTTTTTATTGGTTTATTTGATCAATTTAAGTGTGCTGAATCCAAAAATTGCAGGCTCCATTTTTTCAATCATTTTGAATTTCAAAATGGCTACAATTTTGTTTACATGTTTCATACAACATCTCCTCTTATGAGTACCATTAAACCTAGAGATGATATTAAATTAAAAAAACTGACGCCATTTCATACATGTTTTGCACAATGCCTCCTGATCTTGACCTAGAGACCTGAAAGAGATGGCAATACCTGTGTTTGTGATGCCTAGGAATCCATTGGCACTAGTGTTCCCACTAAGGCCATATGTTGCGAAATTGGCGCAGAAGCTAAAAAAATTGGCGCAAGTGGTTCCCAAAACAAAAAATCAACAAATAGGGTTTTTATTATACACAACTCTCACATCTCAGTTTTATTCAGATCATATGCAAAATTACTCTCATTTTGAAGGTGATCTGTCTGAAATTATCAATGGCGAGATGTATTTTTTTCTTTCATGTCGCTTTGGCGCAAAGTCAAACTCCTTAGTGGGAACACTGATTGGCACCATGGGTAGGTTTTGTTGCAATCTTGAAAATTCAAAATATGACAATCATTCATATGTTTTTCATCTTGTTTTGGCTTTCGCCAAGGAAACGCAACTTGATACGTGGTACCATTAAGTAAGCTAAAGGAAAAACCTGCAGAAGCGAGCATATACTGAAAAATAAATGCACATAAAGCGCTGGGCGCGGGACTCTAACCCGGGACCTCATTGGTGCAAGGCAAGGGAACTACTGTTGCGCCAACCCGCTCCCCATTTTGATATGTTTGACATTAAACTAATTTCTTTATTCTCTCTTTACAGATGAAGATTACAAAATCAAGAACAACACATCAACGTTGTACAAGAAGAAGCCGTCCCCCGAAGTTGAACAGATCATGAAGGAAGAAATGCGCCTAGAATTCCTGTTTTACAACTTCATCAGAAATAAAATGTACAAAATGAGGGAGATGCTAGGTATAAGACCATTTACGTGACACCGTTACATAACTGGTTCATTAAATTTTCGAAGAAAAGTTTAAGGCATGAAGCAACCAGTTGATGAACGTGACGTACGTATGTTATAACAGCTGGCCAGGTTACGCATTTTGATTGACTTGATCGACCGCAGTGTGAGTGTGGCTTCATGTTGGTAGTGATAGAGGTTTTGTCATCTAAGATACATTGACTGCTACCAAAATATCAGCGCACATGTTCTTTGTATCAGGTCTCAATGTTGAAACAGTAGATATGCATTGTTTTTTGCCATTGCTCTGAAGAATAGTTGATTGTTCTGCTTAGATTGTTCTGAAGTCAACTATAGAAGGTCATATGTGATGACTCACCCCGAAAAGGGGGACTTTGCGACAGAACACTTTTCGAAAAACTGATGAAAATAGGCAGCAAAAAATAAAGAAAATAAAAATTTCCAGCAGATTTTCTGTTGTAAAATTTGATAGCCTTGATCAATTTCAACAAGTAAGGTGTCATTTTAAAGCTTAGAAAATGCTGTAACTGATGAAATGATAAAATCAAAATTGATATCATCTGCAAAGTCCCCCTTTTCGGGGTGAGCCATCACATATTTTCAGATCACTCTGAACACCATGGACTGGTCCCATTTCTGAATTAAAAAACAAAAACAAAAAAAGACTGTCCCACTAAAAATCTAAAAGTGTTTCAGATTGCCTAATTGTTGCAAATTCAATTTTTGGCCATAATTTGGTTGTTTTGTTTTTGTAACTTTCATCTCATCATTTCTATTCAAGAAAACAAAAAGGTATGGGGAGATGAAACTTGCATAGAATGGCTTTTAATAGGTACAAATATGAATATTACCACAAAAATTATGTTAATTAAACAAAAAAATCAAGTTTTGGTCAATAATTGAATTTACAACAATTTGGCAAGTACTTTGGATTTGTATTAGTTTTGCACTTTTTTATTTTTTTTCTTCATAAATGGGATCAGGTTTATCACAGTCATCAATTTCGATTCGGCTAATAGTGATTTGAAACAATACTGTAAAAGTGGAAATTTTTGCAAGGTTTTTATTTTCGCAAATTTTGCGAGAACACATCAAATCGCAAAAATAAAAACTTGCAAAAAGCATCTTTTGTACCAGGTTTCTATTGTAATGACATCAAAACTGCTAAATTAAATTCTCGCCAAATTGACTAAATCTACAAAATCGCGGAAATATTCTTCCCACAAAACTATTGACTTTTACAGTAACCCAAATATGACCATCTATTACTAAAGGCTATATGTAATTGTCCACTTAAGATGTATTATGGTAGATGTAGATAGATGCAAGGTGGAATATCTCTTTCAATATCAATATGTGACCTGCTCCCACGAAACACGGACATAGTCGCCAGAGCACTTATGGAGTTACAGCCCAATAAACATATGCCACTAATCAAAGGATTTTGAATTTTTTTTTTGATTTTTCATGGGCAAAAGGTCAATGTTAATTGACAAATGATACAACATTTTAAAGCTTGTAATTTCGGCATTTTTAATATGGGAAAATCATTTTTTTCCCCCAACTTTATCTAGGTTTTCGTGAAAGCAGGTCACATATTTTTTTCTTTTATCCACTATGTGGGTAAGTCAATGTAACTGATATCTGCAAATCTGTATTATATATACAGTAGAACCTCATTATAACGAAATCTGATATAAGAAAAACCCTGTTATAAAGTAGTAATTTTCATGTACCATTTTACTAATTTCTTTTGTTTTTTATTGTTTTAAAAACCCTGATATAACGAAATTTTGGATATAAAGAAGTAATTTGTCTGTCCCCAGCAACTTCGTTATAATGAGTTTCTACTGTACTTTCCTTGTAGAAGCTGAGACAATAAGCCTTTTAGAAGAATGGATGTCACAAAAGGAGAGGACGCTATTCCAAATGGGTAAAATTAAGATAACAATAGGAGAATGCGTACTTTGGTTTGGGTAAAACCCGCGAAACACAACAAGTGTGCAATGTCAGCCATACCTCAAAAAGGCTTATTAAATTGTCTCGGATAGAAGTAAGCACATGTTGTAGGCTCAGCACAAATTTATTTGACAGTGTAAACATAAATCAACAGTGGCCCCATTGTTTGAAAATGCAACCCTTATCATGTGTTTCTATTTGCGTTGCCCAGCAAATTTTTGTTTGACCTATAATTTTCCTTTGGCATGATGCCACATACGTTTGTCTAATATTGTATTCTCTCGTTCATCTGGGTTGATAAAAGTCAAGAACATTTTAAAATCAATAGACAACCATCAACCTTCAGTTGGGTTGTGATAGACCTTGTATTGGATCGGCGGGGTTCGAACTCTGGACCTTCTGCACCGCAAGCGAGCGCCTCACCGATTGAGCTAACTTGACTGCTTGTATGTATCACTGAAAATTTCCAAAAATCCTGAAAATGCACATAAATTTTGGAAAAAAGGTGAAAAAAGGGCTGAAAATATATGTAAACGTGTAAATTTGGAGTAAAAAAAACCTCCTGTAATCAGGTTTAAACAGGAAAACTGGCATCTCTGAAAAAATCATACAGATTTTGCCAGAATCTATGGTTAAAAACATTTATCCTGAGTGATTGAAATAAGTTCTGCTATCATGTGCCAAAAATTCAGGTTTCAGCAAACAGAAAAAGCAACCACATTGGTGCTATTTTTTAAATTTTGTTCATTCTTGTAATGATTTGTATATTGCTTCCCTGTACTATGTTTGAATGTTTCTTTATGCTCTATAAACCTTGAAGTATGCAGCATAAAACGCACATAAAACAATATGACCATATGGGTAGGTAAATTAGTCTGTATTTTCGAAATCATAACAACGTAACAAATCTTGCTGAACATTAAGATGAACTTATGTTCATCGTTTGTCCATGTGGTACAAAAGAATACATATGTACCAAAATCATAAATGATTCATGTACAAAAATAATATTAATATGCAGTGATTTGGTCTTAATCAATCCTAATCAATATTACTTGTCTCTTACACAATACAAAACCACCAGTTCATAATGTTGTAGAAAACAAGAGGTATGCTGTGGATTGCATATCAGAGTCTGATTGCTTGCTGCATACCTCAAGGTTTATAGAGTATACTATTTGGTAAGAATCATGATTCAGAATAGACAATATATATTTTTGAAGCAGTAAGATAGTAAACATAGATATACATGAACGAATTAACAGTATATTGTAAATTTATATATAAAATATGTAGATTATTGTAAATTCTATGCTGGTGCAAAAGCCTATATCTGTATTTATAATATGTGAGGGGTGCTCTGGCAAAATGAGAGGAAGGTCCCCTGTCTCCCAAGTCAACATAAAAAGTGGTAACCATGCGAGTTCATCATTTTTTCTTAACCCCCCTTTTCAAAGATTTTCATTGATTTTACCCCCTTTTTTGGCAAAAACTAGGACAAAATTAGCAAAAAATGTCATGGTTTTCAAAGACAAGATTTTCAGATACCCCATTTCAAAGACTCCAAAATTCAATATATTAAAACGATTAAGAACAAAACATTATTAGGCCTATATATTACTTTTATGATGTCTGTTCTACCAGATCTTGTTACATCTTTTCCCGAGCTTTCCTGCATCTTCCAAGTCCACAGAACGGCCACAGAATTAAGACAATATTCCGTATGTTAGTATGCCTGGTCCATCCCAGAGGATGTAGACGAGTCAGATTTACTTTTTATGATTTTGTGATCCACGATGAAAAACATACACCTTTTCCACAAAATTTAGAACAGGCATGGTTACCACTTTTATGTTGACTTGGGGGACCGGGGGAAGGTCACACTTGATGATTTTGAGAAAACAGCTACTAAAGTTCATGAAACATGGGTATTATTTTATTATATTATATTACCTGGAAATGATAATAAATGGTTTTCATCAACAGATTCTAAAGGTCAGATTCCTTTTATCCGGTTGCGGTGCGTTCTGCACTGTAAGGGTACTGGAAGTGGTACAATTTAAAGCATATGATTGAATGGTGTCAGGTTGAAGCTGAGATTCAATTTTGACTGTCTGTTTTCAATGCGGTGCATTTTGAATCGATATAATGGTTTTCAATGAGAGTGATTCCTTTTATCAGGTCCGTTTGCGATCCGGGAACACATGCTGTTTACTTGAAACTGTCCCTGGAGTGAATGCATTTGGCCTTGCAGAAACCTTTCAATTGGAAAGATGATGAAATTGAACCGGACAGAGAAAATTGAATCTCAGCTTCAACTAGTCCGATCCTAGGACCTTTTTTCTGTGTTACTATCCACAATCTTAATCCACTATAGCGTTCAGCATTCAGTATCACATCATTATACCACTCACTAGAAAGCCGGAGTTATGCATAGCCGACTGATCGCATAGCAGTGGCGTGCCCAAAGGGGGGCCGGGGGGCACGTGCCCCCCTAGTTTGATGAGTCAGTCGTGGGAAACGGCCCATTCGGGCATCTTGACACAAAAAAGATAGAAAAGAAAGGGGAGGAGAGAAAAAAATCAAAGGGAAAGAGAAGAAAATACCTTGAATTTCCCTTTGTTTTTGATAATTTAAGTATGAAAAAGCAAAAATTTTGCGCGCTTTGCGCGAAATTCCTGTTGTTCTGTCAATATTCAGTCAAAATTGCCGTGTTTTGCGTTACTGTAAAAGTCTATATTTTCGCGAGAAGATATTTTCGCGATTTTGCCTCTAACAGACATTTCGCGAGTTTTTATTTTCGCGATTACCAAAATTGAGTTGCATAATATCAACGAGTAAGCTTACCAAGTCGCCATTAACAACACTCATTTGACATTCATCGCCAATTATCGGCAGATTTTACAGTGTGGAAAGTTGATCAGAAAAGTGATTGACGTGTCTCAAGACCATTTCTTTCAACTAAACACCCAAATATATCATTATACTTTCAACTTTTTTCACTATCACATGATTGGTTTGAGAAATATTTGCCTCATATTTACCATCTACATCGTTCGTGATTTAGCTGGCTGAATGATTAAACTTCCGAATTCAACAGCTTTACATGCACAGATTCACTGCTTTGCTTGTTACGTATTTTGAGAGAAACTTTAATTGGTCGATAAATGACATTATATTTCGCGAGTTTTTATTTTCGCGTTTGAGGATTGATTCGCGAAATTCGCGTAAATAAAAACCTCGCGAAAATTTCTACTTTTACAGTAATTGAAAAAATTTTCGCGCGCGCATTATGAAAAAAATCTAAAAATATCACATTTTACCCTTCTGCCGCTATTGGTCATTCGGGGGCAACTGATGGTTGTGCCCCCCCACTCAAAAAATCCTGGGCACGCCACTGTCGCATAGCAGACTAACCGCCCCTCCCGAAAATGTTCCGGAGGGGCGGTAACTGGGCTATGTGAACAGTCGGCTATTTAGATAGTGGCTTTGTATTGTTGATAATAACATGGAAAAAATCAAGGTCCTAGGATCGGACTAGCTTCAACCTGATATCATTCAGCTCCATTCAATCGTGTGCTTTAAATTACACCACAACCAGTACCCTTAAAGTGCAAAATGCACCGCAACCACACCGCAAACGGATAAAAGGAATCTGACCTTTAACGTTCTGTACAACTTGCACCAGAGGGTGTTTTAAGTACTTCCCATAGTTCCATTCAAAATTTGAAATCAGTAGCTTAAAACAACCCACAGTGAGAACCATTTCCCATCGAACATATACAGTAAAATGCATGTTTTAAATCTGGCACAGTACATTTATTATTTAATCGACCAGAGAAGTAAAATTACTGTGAGAAAGGTCACACTTTAAGCTCTTTGAATATGTAAACAAATTTTTGGTCGCTTAAAGTTTTCACACCAATTATACAGTTTAATTAATTGTGACATTTAACATCTTTCCCATACAAATGCACAGCAGTAGTAATTTGACCCCGCTGAACATTCATTTATGCTCATTGAGCTGTTACTATGTACTGTGGGAAGGACTTAATAATCCTCTGAACTTGCACTAAGATGGATTTAGTTCAGTGATAACATCATTTTCAACTTTTCGAAAATGAATGCAGGTTATGAAGCTGTTATTGAATAATTGCAAATGAAATATTGTATAGTCTTAATATAAACATGTCTGCCAATTTTCAGGTGTATTACGTAACCAGAAACAATAATGTTTTTGTTTTTCCCTGACAACCACACATGCCTTTCTCCATGTAGGATGATAATTAGTTACCATGCACAAGGGGTATATTGCTTATATTTTAAAGTCGGATTTTGACAATTCTTTATTTTCTGAATCACCTTAAATTTATTTATATGAAAGGAAAACGGAAAGTATGGAATATTATATATTATTTTAAAGTGGAGAATATGAAGACTTCAAATATGTAACAAATTTATTTTTGAAAATCACAACTTTCCTCTCATTTTTGCCGGAGCACCCAACCCCACCTTGTGAATTCTATGCTGGTGCAAAAGTCTCTCCTAGCTGTACTGATCTATTGATAATACATTCTGTATAAGGCTGCAATCACATAGAACTATACTATTCAAGTATACAGTGCACGATTTTATCTGGGCACACATATAAATTTAATTGAACATGTGAATTTGATGCTACTGGGTCACATATTATTATTATTATTATTACAAAGCATTTATAAAGCGCTCTACAAAGAACACAGCGCTGAAGAGCTCTTAAGAGCGCATTTTTCAAAAAAAACTGTATAGCTAGCCGTGTCTGCATAGCATAATCACTAGCGTGTCCAGGGGGTGGCTTTGGGGGCTGAAGCCCCTCACAATTTGTAAAACAATCATATAAATTCAGCCTTTTTTTGACGATTTTAGGTATTAAATAAAGGAGCTTGGTCCAATTTTTCAAAATTAAGTTTTTATCGTAATATGAAAGATGACCACTCAAAAGATTTGAGTTTCAAATTTCAGCTCAATCGGTCTAACCGTTTTGAATTTAGGGGCAATTTTGTATTTCAGAGCTGCCTTTATGTTACTGTGCAAAATTAATTATGGTTACCATAATTAGACACATTTTCATGTATATCTCCAAAACGAAACATAATTCAGCCATGAATTTCACATGGATTATGAGAAAAATATGAGCAACATTTTGGTACTAAAATCTCAAAAAGTTTGAAAAAAAGTTGAGGCAATCGGACCATGCTCCTTTAAGCCCATGCATAATATTAAAAGCCCTGGATATGCTGGTGATAAAAGCCATCAAATAGTGTATAGCTAAGGCAAAAAAAAAAAAGATTTGTCTCAGAATATTTATGCGGTATGCAACTTTTTATTTTTTTTAGGAAATTAGCTATGCAGAATGCTTTAAAATTTTGATTGCCCAACTTACGTGTGTGAAGTACCCCAGTTTCTAAGTATGATTCCGTCCGTTTTTCCTGACAATTGAAATAAAACGTAAAATTCAAGGTACAATTGCAACAGCAAATGACAGCAACCCGGACGGCGGTCGATCGCTGGATTACTCTCAATGAAAACAAAAAAGAGAGAGAGACCAGCACGTAGCTGTACGCACTAAATTCATTTTCACATAGCAATCCGCACGGGTTTCTGAGACAAACCTTCTTTTTGGCCTAATACCGTATAATATATACTTCTATATGATCGCAGCCTTATGCATCTTTGCTTGGAACAACTTGGCTTATAATGGTCTTAAATTTTCACCTCTTATCATGACAATTTGTCGATCTTGGGTTTCCCAATCGGAAATCAATCTTTACTGACATTTTAGCCAGAACACTATTTTGCCTATAAAACTAATAAGCCCTGACATTAGCTCCTGCAATTCATATACATAAAAGCAGGCAATTTGAATTGTTGTTTGGGATGGCTGGTAGTGTACATCCATTTTACGCCTATTTGGGTGCATCATTATGCTTTATCAGTGCATTGTGGGATTCAATTTCGGATTGATTTCCGGTTGGGAAACAAACTGTAGTGGATTTAGGCACTTTTGGAAACAAACTCAGATTTTTGTGTACTGCAGGTTAACTCTATGAAAGCAACTTTTGGGGGAAAATGGTTTGGTTCCATTAAACTACTACTATAGTACTACACTATGGTACCAATAACTCAGTTTTGACCAAAGTGGATTTAGGCCCTTTTGGAAACAAACTCTTCATATGTTAAACTATTTTTACGCACTTCAAAATACTGAAATAAAAAAATAGGGTCACCGTGTTAGTTTTCAGGAAAAATAACAAAAAACAGGAATTTTTCAATAAAATTTGATTACTTTGATGGCACATCTGGGACTGCATAATTTCCCGCGTATATATTACGCATCGATGCGGCGCATGATTAACCAAACACGTTAGTAAAGCATGCGTTCAGTGTGCATTGAAATTTGTGCACGCAAAATGGATGCAAACAATTTTTTGATTTTTTTTACTATTTATAAAAAAAATTGGTATCCTGCAATCGTAAGTAACTGTATCTCTGAGAACCCCCCTTAAGTACATAATCCTCCCCATGGGAGGGCATTTTGAATGCACACTCCAGCCCAAGGATTTCCAAGCCAACCGCTTTCAATAGGTTCAGGTTCTTAGTGTTTTTGCCAAATTAACATAAGGGTTGTATATTTTGTATCTGCCTCTTTGGAATAGTAAATTCAGGTGTAAAGTTATTATTAATGGTGCTAGAATTTTGTGGTACTAAACTATACTTGCAATTTTAGTTAATGCCAATAGGGCACAAAGGGTATATGCAAGATTTTTATGAACATATTATCATCTATCATCCTAATCGTTTTTATAGGTAAACTGTAATCCACCCACTATTGCTATTGGGACGTACTTGCCTGCTGCTCCCTAGACCTATTTCTACTTCTACGCTTAATCTCATCAAAGCCATTTCAGCATCTAGATGAGCTCTCTGTTCCTAGAGAGAAATGATATACTTTTGAAGGTATAGTCAACATGACCGGGAAAGTTTGCCCTACTCTTTTCGAATAGCCCGTGACGTTCTTTTACATCCGACAGTGTGTCAGGAACACTTCAGATGGGGCCGACGGCTTTATGTGCCCTCCGAAGCACAAAGCAATTAGGGTTAAGTTTTGCACATTTCTTTAGTTTACAAGCAATTTTTGAAAGTTTAGTTCCCAAGACACCAATATCAACCTCAACCAAATTACCGGAAAATTGGGGCCAAATTTCTTATAACCCCCCAGCCAAAAACAAAACAAATAAGCATCACCATCAGGTAGGATTATTTCAGTTCTTTAGAGTCAATCATCAGTTACTATACTCTAGAAATTTTGAAGTATGCAACAAGCAGCCTTCTATATATTATACAAAATTTTATTAGGGTGGTGATAAGTATCATGTAGGTGTTGCCATGTTACAGATTTTCTTAGTTCACATTTTTACTTTTACTAGGAAAACCCATCACTTGGTAAATATCGATATGTTATGTCATTGATTCTTACCAGATTAAAGGTGCATTGGACAAAAAATTTCAGAATTTTATTTGCAGTTGATTTACACTCTCTACTCTCTCAAAACCTTTTATTTGTAAAACATTGCTTTTATTTCATAGATAAATCAAAAGAAATCTCATTTTTCCATTGAATTTGCTAATAGGTAATTTTCAGGGGGCAGTATTTTTGTTGTCGGCGATGATAATTAATAATGAAAGAAAATCTTAATATTTTGATATAGGGGTTTTGGCAATAAAACTTAACATGCTTCCATCATTACCACCAACATTTCAAATGTTATAATCATTTCTGGAAAAAAGTTTGGGAATAATGCTGAAATCAGGGTTCCTGCACATCTAAAATTCCACAACTTTTCCATGACTTTCCATGACCAAATTATGAAAAATCCATGGCCTTTTTCAGACGACAGGGTTGTGTATCACCGGTTATTCCGTCTAACCCGTACCATAATTTTTAACCAGACAGCTACTGTCATTCTGATTATTTATTTTTCGTTTCTCAAAAATAAAATTCCATGACCTTTGGCCATTTTCATCAAATTTCAAGACTTTTCCAGGCCTTGAACTGGAAAATTAAATTCCATAACCTTTCAAGGTTTTCCATGACCCGCGGGAACCCTGTGAACTTGTCCAATTCCTCGTTAAGTAATATTCATACACTTCGTATGTCTAGCCAATCAGAACGCAAGAATATAAAGTATGCGGTGTTGATTGAAAATTCACAATATAGTGCGCTTTTTCCCCCGGTTTGCGTGTGGCTGTTTAGTGCACATAAATGTTTCATGGTTTTTGTTGGGTGATAAGTATTTATTTAAGATAAGTTTCAGACTTGGATGGTCATTATAAAGCCTTATTTTTTCAACAAAAAATGAGATATTATTTTTGTTTCATCATCTTATTTAGGCTTTCGCTAAAGACACCCAACTTGGTACACTAAAGGAAGCTTATCTTCAACTGCATGGGCTCCAAGATGTTTTTAAATTCAGTTTTTGAATACAGGAGGAAGACCGGAGTACCCGAAGAAAAACCTGCGGAAGCGAGCATGGACTGAAAACTAAATGCACATAAAGCGATACCACTGCGCCAACCCGCTCCAATGCCAGTGCAGTGCATTGCAAATTTTCAATCAACTCCGCGTACTTTATATTCTTGCATTCTGATTGGCCAAGTGACACATTGAGTGTATGAATATTAATGTTTGTCATATATGAATTGGATTTATACATTTGCATTCCATTATGCTCGTAAAATAAAACAAAATCAATGCACTTGCGGTAAATTTTGATTGCTGTCCTTATGAGTTGGACATATCAAAATTGACCGTGCGTACATTGATTTTGTCTCATCTAACCCGCAACATGAAATGTGCATTTATTTAACCTATAATTGTAGAGACATACCAAACAAAGTAACATGTAACCGTGCGATGGGTTTTCAGCCCGGGGGTTATTCAAAACAATTTGTACGGGTATGTGCCTGCCGGACTTTGAAAAACTGACCATCTCTATACCTATTTTCGGCTTGAAAACCCAACCATCAATATACCAATTTTGATGGAAAAGCACCCAATTTTACTCAATTGGGTGCTTTTTTTGCAAATTTTCCCAAAAAGCACCCAATTGATGAAAATTCTTATTAATTGTGGCAACTGATCAGGGAAGAAACGTTAACCAGTGACTATTGAGAAATGAGATATGAAATTGTCGCTGTTCTGACATACTGGCACAAGAGGTATTTTCACAAAATGAGTTAAGCTTGATTTCTGAATCTATAAAACATGTTCGTTTTCCTCTAATGATCAAAAAAGACAATACACATAGTTAAATGACATAAATCACACTATTTAAATTTTGTGAAAATATTGCCCATTGAAAATTATGAGCAATCTTCTTTATTTAAAAAGTCATGGTATGTCTGAACACAAGCTGTCCATTTCGTATGGCACGTAAGTCCTTATGTATTTCCATATAATATTTGTTTTGTTACTCTTGTGCCGGTATGTTTGAACACAAACTACTGATTTCGCATTGGCACATTACGTTCTGTGTTTCCTTATGATATCATATGTGTGGCACATAACAAAAAACTCTCTAAAAGATATGGTAAGCATATGCTGAAATTACACAATTAATTTTTACATGTAGCGAATTTTTGAATACTGATTTTCTCAAAGCAGCATTTTGATTATTGTGCCGATATGTCAGAACAACAACGAAATATATGGGGATAAAGTGTCGGGCCTGGTGTAACAAATGTGTAGTTATTTCTAGCTAATATCCAAAGCGAGCTGTGCCATAGAAATAAATTCAAGAGAAGTATGACATTGTGTGTATTGGTACTCATTGGAGAGTTTGCGATCATCAAGAACGCGAACGTATACGTGAGTTCTATTGAAATTCAGCCAACCATTACCTGCTTGAACAGTACAGCACACCGTATATTGCAGAATTTCACGTACACTGTTACGTGAATACTTATCACTTAATCGATGTCCCC